>JAKLNE010000097.1:0-68126 GCA_022814615.1 Waltergamsia citrina | reverse complement strand
CCCTAACCCTAACCCTAACCCTAACCCTAACCCTAACCCTAACCCTAAGCCCTAACCCTAACCCTAACCCTAACCCTAACCCTAACCCTAACCCTAACCCTAACCCTAACCCTAACCCTAACTATGCTTTATAATATGATTCTTTATCTTCTTTAGCTTTCTGGTAGTAAAGCTATATGTTATATAATTAGTCTTATAAATGTACCCACTTATTTAGGGAAGGCCCTCTATAAGCTTATAAGGTTATTAACAGTCTGGTCTTGCTGTAGCGAGCTCCTTAAGGCTCCTAAGGTTAAGTGTTATAATTGCCTTAAGTTATGCTCTTAAGGCCTTGCTTTTTATTTAATGTAGCTCTTTCTAGAAGTAGTTGGACTATTATTATAGCTCTCTTAGTACTATATAGGTCTTATATTACTAGTATATAATAACCTTATAATTTTTATTATAAGTTATATTTATTTTCCTTTCTTTTTTTTTATTATCTTTATTATAAGAAGAAAAAGAAAGAAAAGAGAAAAAAAAAAAAAAAGTGGAGGGAAAAGTAAGAGTAAGAGTTAAAAAGGCTTACTTTTTTTCCTTTTACTTCCTTTTACTTTAGTACCCCTTACTTATTTATGCTCTTTTTTTATAATATATATATATATATATATGTATATATGTATGTATATATATTAAGGTATTTATCTATTTAATTAGTATCTTTTTTTATAGGTGAACCTTTTGTGAGTGAATCTCCTTAAGGTTAGGGCCCCCTACTCCTTATACCTTCTCCCGCAATCTCCCGCTGTTTCGATACCTCGCGTGGCCCTTGCAGGGATCTCCTTTTGGGGCCTAAAAGCTCAGGGCCATACCGGCTAGGCTCTTTTTGAAAAGGGGGGGTAATGTTACGGGCTAACCTGTGCACAACTGGGCAGGAGCCTATCTACAACAAACCTAGGAAACGCCGGAGATCTACCGTGGCTAAGTCACTACGAAGAAGCTGCGACCCACAACCTCCTTTCCTTTTTCCTCTTCATAGCTAGATAGACATGAACAGGGCCTTCAATCATCAGCGTTTGGACCAGCCCTTAACAATAATAATAATAATAATAATAATAATAATAATAATAATAATAATAGTAATAATAATAATATTAATAATAGTATTAATAATAATATTAATTAAAATAATAATAATAATAATTTATAAATATAAATATAAAAAATATATATATTATAAAAGTATATTTTAATTAAGCCTAACTTATATATTAAGTTATTATATATTTATTATAGCTTATATATTATAATATTTAAACTTTTAACTTTAATAATAACTTTAGTTTTATTACTTAAGCCTTAAACTTTAATAATAATTTTAGTTCTATTACTTAAGTTTTAATAGTTTATAAATAACTTTAATTCTATTATTTAAATATTAATAATTTATAAACAATTATAATTTATTTATTTAAACCTTAAATTTTAATAATAATTATAATTTATTTACTTAAGCTTTAAACTTTAATACTAATTATAATTTATTTACTTAAGTCTTAAACTTTAAAAATAACCTTAATTTTATTATTTAAAACTTAATAATTTATAAATAACTATAATTTATTTATTTAAGTTTTAATAGTTTATAAATAACTATAGTTTTATTATTTAAGTATTAATAATTTATAAATAATTATAGTTTTATTATCTAAGTTTTAAGAGTTTATATATAACTATAATTTATTTATTTAAACTTTAATAATTTATAAGTAATTATAATTTATTTACTTAAGTTTATTATTATATAAGTAAAATTATTAATATTAATATTAAGATTATATTAAGACAAACTTATAATAATAATAATAAAATTAATGATAGTATTAATAACAATATTATCAACAATATTATCATTATTAACAATATTATCGTTAATAATAGGATTATTAATAGTATTATTAACAATAGTAGCATTAATAGTAGCATCAATAGTAGCATTAATAGTAGCATTAATAGTAGTATTAATAATAGTATTAATAGTAGTATTAATAGTAGCACTAATAGTAATAAGTATAAGAATAGTAATAATAGTAGTTTATAAATATTAATATAAAGAATATGTATATTATAAGAGTATATTTTAGTTAGGCCTAACTTATATATTATATCTTATATATTTATTATTATATATTTATTATTATTATAATTTTTCTTAGAAAAGTATATTTTAATTAGATCTAACTTATATATTATATTAGTATATATTTATTATTATTATAATTTTTCTTATAAAAGTATATTTTAATTAAATTTAATTTATATATTATGTTATTATATATTTATTATAGCTTATATAATAGTTTATTATATATTTATTATCTTATATTTATTAATTATAACCTTTTTATAAAAGTAGATTTTAGTTAAAGCTAACTAAAATCTCTTTACATATCCTTTATACGCTCTTTATATGCCTTATATAATCTATCTAAAAACCCATCTAAGGACCTACTTTTCAGTGGGGCCTCACCTTCACACGCCCTAATATTAATATTAAGATATTAAGTATTTTATATAATCTTAATAAAAGGTAATTAAATAGTCTTTTTTATAGTATTTTATTTAATCTCTTTAAAATAACTAAGATTAAATTTTATTTTATTATTATTTATATTAAGACTAAAGTTATCTAATTATAGTTATATTATTTTAATAATTTTTAAAAATTTAATAATTTTTAATCTTCTTAATTAATAATTTTTTAATAAAAGTTTATAATAACTTAAAAATACTTTTATAAATTATTTATATAAATATAATTAATATTATAAAAAATCTTTTCTAAAATATTATTTTATATATTAATAAATAAAAATAACTTTTAAATATATTATCTTATATAAAAAAATTATTAGCTAAATAAAGCCTTAATTATTGTAAAAACCTTTAATAATAATAATACTAACTCTTATTATAAATATTATAAAAAGTTTATTTTTATATATATATATATATTAATATTTATATAAATAATATTAATTTATAAGGTTTAATTAAAGTAACTATATAGTCTATAAAAAGTAAATCTTATGATCGTATATAAAGAAATTATTAATAAAAAAAAAGGTTTAGAATTGTATACTTTTTATCTATCTTAGCAAAAAAGAAGCTATTTTTATAAGTAACATATCCCTGTAAGTTCTCTTACAGCCCACTTGCCCTGTATCCTCCACACACTATTTTAATAGCTATCGTACGAAAGGGTTCTTCTTATACCTTAACCTTTAGTAAGGTATAGGTTAAAATAAAGCCCTTTATCTACCTAAACCCTTGTATACCACGGATAAGCGTTTAGGCCCGTCTTAATATATATATATTATAATACTTAATTATTTATATTAATTAAAGTACCCTTTTTTTTTTAATTTTAAGATTAATAAAATTATAAAAAAACTTCTTTTTTTTAATAAAATCTTTAAGATAATAAGTTACTTTAAATTAATATAGTTAAGTATTTAGTAACTTAATATTATATTATTTTTTAATTATTTTTTGTGACGGTTGGGCTTAGCTATAGGGTGGCTAAGAGTGAATGTTAGTTAATGTCCTAGAGATATTAGGATATTAGGTTTAAGTAATGTAATTAATAGTGTTATAATTAAAGTTAATAAGATTAGGAACTAGAAAAGTAAGTCTTATAAATAATTAACTAGTATATTAATAGTTAAGGAGTTGAGAGTAACTTTTATTATAGGTATCTTAAGGATATATATATATACTAAGTAGCTTATAAGGCTTATATTATAAGCTTTATAATTTATATAATCTAAGTATTAAGGATTATAATAAGCTATATTTTTAGATTATTTATATATATATAACTAATATAAAAAGTAAGTTTTTTAATATATTAGTTATCTTAATATATAAAATAAAGTAAAGCTTTTTTAAGGTTATATATAAGTTATATAAAGGGTTATAATATAATATCCCTTTTTTATAAGTTTTTATCTTAAAACTATATATAAGTACTATACTTTATAAATATTAGTTATCCTTATTTTTCTTTTTTTTTAATATTAATTATTATATTAGATTATGTTTTTAAGTACTTTTTAAAAAAGACTATTAGTTGTTAAGCTTTTATTAAGGAAATTGAAAGAAATGGTTATAATATTATGCTATATTAGTATTATTATAAGTATTAGTTAGTATATTATATAAGTAATATGTTATCTTATTATAAAAAGTATATTTATTATAGCTATATATATAATAGTATGAGCGTTAGTTCTGCTCATAAGTTGCTTTATTATATGATTTTTTCCTTAGTTTTCTTAGTACTAATTTGTTTATATAGTGCAATATTTTGCTAAAGAATAGAAAAAAATTGAAACTAATCTTAAGAAGATTAAGAATAATCTTTAAGAAGTTTTAGGTTATTTATTCTGTTTATGTAAATAATATAATACTATTTATAAGCATATTTTTAAGCTATTTAATTATAATATATATAAGGTAGATAAGAAAGATAGTATTTATTCTTAAAAAGAGGCTATCTTAGCTAAGTAATAGGTTATAAAGGATACTTAATCTTTAAGTATTATAAATTTTATTAATTAAACTTTTATACTATTTAAATTAGATTTTTTTAATAAAATTGTTAAACTAAATACTAATACTTTTATAAGTGCTTAATTAGTTCCTATATATTTTTATTAAATAAGTAGTTTTTTTATTTTATTAAGTAATAAACTTATCCTTTGATTTATTATTTATTAAGTATTTTCTTAAGTTTATATTCTTTTTTATAAACTTTTATATATAAGTTTTGTTTTATATTCTTTAATATTAGTTTAAGTAGTAAAATATAAAATATTAAGTATATCTTTATTATAAATAATAATAAGAGTTTATAGTTAAAGTTTAAAATAATTTTTTTAATCTTAAATAGTTTAACTTTTTTAAAGTTTAACTTTTTACTTAATTATATAGTTATAAAATTTTTATATAATAAGTAAACTATTTCTTTCCTCTAAAAGGTTAGTCCTTTAACCTTTTTTAATTATAATATTTAGATATTTATGTTTTAATAAATTCTAATTTTTATTATATTTTAGAGTAAAGTAATTATAGTTAATTAGCTTTTAATATAGCTTTTTTTATAAATAATTTTTCTAAGTTATGCTTAAGTATTTCTAGTTTATAGCCTTTATTTATGTAAAATAGTGACATTTATATTAAGTTATTAATTATATTATTATATAAAAATTATATAAGTAATAGCTTTTTTACTTAATTATCTTATTTATAGTTAATATAATAGTATAAATATTATTTTAATATTTAGTTAAGTTATTCTATTTATTTATCTATTTGTAGATAATAAGCTATACTTAATTTATACTTAATTTTTAATTATATTATAAATACTTACTAGAATTTTAATATAAAGGTTATTCTTTTGTTTAAAATAATTATTTTAAGTAATCTATAATTATTAATAATTATTTTTAAAAATATATATATAAGTTCTTCTACTAAGCTTATTTTTTTATATAATATAAAGTATTTATATTTAATAAGTTTATTTATAATAATAAAAATACTATCGTATTTATTATTTATTATAAGTTCTTTAAATATTAATAGCTTTATAATATAATTAAATACAATTATTTCCTATAGTTTTAATAGTACTAGTAATAGTTTAAGTTCTTTATAAGGTTTATGTTAAGTAACTTTATTATATATATATATCTTATATTTATTAATAATTCTTATAATATCTTATTTAATTCCTTTATAATTATATATCCTTTAGATATATTTAAGAGTTTTTTGTACTCCTTAATATCTAGCTATTAAATAAGTATAAATATTAGTTAAGATTTTATCTTATAATTATTATAATATTTAGGTTTTCTTTATTATTTTAAGTTATAATAATTATCCCTTTACTAAACTAACTCCTTATTTGTTTATTTTATTCTTATTTATTTACTCTTAGATTTTCTTTTTATTTATTTTATCTAATTATATTATATATATTAAGATATTAAGTGTTATTTATATATAATTTTCTTTTCTATTCTTTTATAATAATTATCCTTTTGCTTTTAGTTATTCTATATTATAGTTTAGTTAATAGCTAAATGTATCTACTTTACTATTCTTCGATCCCTTTTAATAAATAATTTTAATATTATAATCTAATAAAAATTTTATATAATATACTTATTATTTACTAAGTTTATAGGTTATTATAAAGTATAAGATATTTTAGTAATTAATATACACTTTAATTAAAAATCTTATTCTTAGTATATAATACTTAAATTCTTTAATAGCTAAGATAATAGCTAAAAATTCTTTATTATAGATAAGATAATTAAATTCTATACCTTATAGTTTCTTAAAGAAAAAAGCTATTAATTTAATCTTATTATTTTTATCTTATTATCCTATCTAAGCACTTATTACATAGTTTAAGGCATTAATTTCTAGTTTAAAGGGTTTATTTAGATTAAATGTAATTAAAACTTAATTTAAGAGTATTTTATTGCATAAAGTTTCGAAAGCTTATTATTATTCTTTTTCCTATTTAAATTCTCTTTTATTTTTTATAAAACTTATAAGTAATACTATAATATTACTAAAATTATATATAAAATATTAATAGTAATTTATAAATCTTATAAATACTTATACTTTTTTTAATATTTTTAGTTCTTTTTATTCTTTAACTATATTAAGTTTAGTTTATTCTATTAGGATTTTATTTAGTCTAATTATATATCCTAAAAAGACAGTTTCTTGTACATAAAATACACTTTTTTCTAGGTTTATTAAGAGGTTTGTATCTTAAAGTGTTTTTAATATTTTATGTATATATTCTTTATATTCTTTAAGGGTCTTTAAGAAGATTAAAATATTATTTAGGTATACTATTATAAAGATATTAAGGTACTCTCTAAGTATATAATTAATTATTTTTTAAAATATAGTAAGTATATTAATAAGTTTAAAAAGTATTACTAAATATTTAAATAATTTAAATCTTATATAAAATACTATTTTTTATTTATTTTCTTTTTTAACTTATATAAAGTTATAAGTGTTTTTTAAATTAAGAGTAATAAATTAATTTTTATTATGTAGCTTATTTTTTAACTTATTAATAAGTAATAGTAAGGTCCTATTCTTAATTATAACATTATTAAGCTATTAATAATCTATAATTAATCATAATTTTCTATTCTTTTTTAGTATAAACATAATAAGGTATTTTACTTTTAAAATAGATAATTAAATATAGCCTTTTATTAATTAATTATTAAGGTATTTTTATAATATTTTAAGTTATTTTTTATTAAGATTATAAAGTTTATAGAACTTAATTATAGCTTTATTTTTAAGATAAATTTCATAATTCTATTAATTATATTATAGTAGTCTAATTTCTAGTGTTTCTTTAAATAGTTTATCATATTATTAGTACTTCTTAAAGATATTTTTTAAGCATTTTTCTTCATTTTTAAGCTAATTTTTTTATTATTTTTAGGTTTTTTAGTTTATTTTATATATCTTTTATATAATATTATTAAGTTATTTTTATTTTTATTTACCCTTTTTATATTATATTCTAGGTTATATAGCCCTTTAAGTTAATACTTTAACTTTTATCTTAATAACTTACTTATACTTTTTTTATAAAGGTACTCTAATAACTAAGTTATATTAAATATTTAATCTTTCTTTTTAGTTAAATAATAATTATTATATTATTATATTTATCTATACTAATTAATTAGTATACTAATTAATTATTAAGTTACTTTCTATAAGCTATAAGTAACTTAGTATTATATTATATCTATATAAGTTTATTATATTAAAAATAATTATTTCTTAGTATTTTTATATATTAATTAAAAAATAATTAATCTTATAATTAATCTTCTTACTATTATAATTAAATATTTCTTCTTTAATATTAAAAAGTTTATATACTTAAATCTTATAATTTTATAGTAACTTATATTAATTAATTATAGTTAATAAAATATAATTTTTTATTACTTTATTATCTAATAGTACTTATAAGTAATATCCTTTTATTTAGACTTTTAAGATAATTTTTGTATACTTAGTTATCTTAGTTAAATAAAGAGTCTTAGGTTCATAAAAATTATACTATAGCTCTTTTATAATTAATTTTCTTTATTTTTTACTTAATCTTATAATATCTTTATAATATCTTATTTTATTGTCCTTATAAGGATATTATCTATAATAATAATTAATTAATATTTATATTAGTTTTCTTTTACTAATTTATTCTATCTTTTTATTTATCCTTCTTAAGCTTTAATTTATACTTTAAAGTTAAACTATTTAATAAAGAGTTTATTTATTACCTTATAAATATTTATAAAAAATATTAGTTTTTTTAAATAATATATTTAGTATAGTTATAGTTAGTTTATAATATATAATTATAGTCTATTATCTACTTATACTATCTAGTTTTTTATTCTTTATAGCAGGTATTCTATCCTTTTTTAATTATATTTATTACTTATGTCTTAGTACTATAATATATTGTTAACTTTTTCTTATTTTATGTGGAAGTTAAAGCCTTTTTATTATAGTTAGTGTAATTATTTAATAATCTTTTATCATTTTTCTTAATATTTATTGCATCTTATGCAATTTATTATATCTTTTTTTTAATAATTTTTAATCTTATTTTAATTTCTTAATTCTAAGTTTTAGTACTTCTTATAGTTATTATTATTATAAAAAAATAGTTATCTTTATAGTTCATACTATTTCTTTCTTAATTTATATATTAATCCTTTATTTATACAGAAACTATATTTAATATTCACTAATCTTACCACAATTTCTTAGAATTATTAGAAGCTAGTAATTTGTTTAATACACTTTATATATAGTATTTCTATTTATACGATTTTATTAATAAGATTATTAAGTTTAAAATCTTTTTAATAAATTTCTTAACTTTTTATATATATTTCTTATTCTTAATATTATTTTTTTTTTACTTATTTATTCTTTATATATTAATTAAATAACTTACTATTATAATAAATCTTATAAAACGTATATTTATAGTCTTTCTTTTCGTTTTATAATATAACATACTTAATTAAATATTATTTATTAAGAATAAGTATTACTACTTTAATATTAATAATTTATATACTAAAGTATAATATTTTATCTATCTTATATAGTTCTTCTATTAGTACATTAATATCTTGTACTAAGAATATATTATTTATAATCTTATCCTATATATATATCTAGTATATGTAATTAAGGTATAATACTTATATAATTATCCTATATTTTTTATAATATAGTTGAATAATTAGGTTATTATTTTTATACTATTCTATTACTATTATTATTTTTTATATAATAATAGTTTATATTACTAAAATATAAAACTACATATTATTTCTATTTAGTACTAATTAGTATCATATATTAGCTAACTAGATATACTCCTTTTCTAGGTTATCTATTATTTAGTTAATATTATTAATAAATTTCTCTTACTTTAATATCTTAACTAAATTTATAACTAAGTAAGTCTCTAAAGTGTTCTCTTTTAAGTCTTTTTATTATAATATAGCCTTATTATTCTTATTATATACTTATTTTATAAAGTTTAATTATTTTCTAAGTAATAGTTTTTATAGCTTTTTAAGATAGTACCTAGAATTATTCTTATCACTTTTGTGCATATAATAATAATTATTATAATATACTATCTAATATAGAAAGTTATGCTTAAATACTATATCTATAATCTTATATATTAATCTTCCTTAATTTATTAATATATTTAGTAATTTCTTACCTTCTAGGACTAGTTTCTAATTTTTCTTTTTAAATTAGTATTTATAAGTATAATGTCCTTTTTTATCACAATTATAATAAGTTTTCTTAGACTTATTCTTAAAAATAGCGTCTAGTTCTATAGGTTTAGTATATATACTTATTATTATTCTTTATTATTTATTATTTCTATTGTTCCGTTTTTAACCTATATTAAGTAACTAGTTTTATTTTTATTTATAATACTTAAATTATTATTCTTAATATTATTTATACTATTAATTATTAATTTAAACTACTATTTATATATAAGTTAAGAGCTAATTTAGTTTATCTACCTTATAAAGTTTATCTTTTACTTTTATTTTTAAGTTATTATAGTATACTACTATTAAATAAAAGTCCTTTTATAATAAGTATAAATATATTTATCTAAATATAATAGAATATTTTATAATTAATTTAGTTTACTTAAGTTTATATAGCTTTTATTTTATATCCTTTTCTTTATTAATATTACTAAAAACTTAATAAAGTTATTATTTAAAATTAATATAATTTAATATTATATTAATTATTTTAAAGAATACTTAGTTTTTATTATTAATATAGTCCTTTATAATAAGTTTAAACTATTAAAATGTATTTCTTTTAAGTTATTTAGTAGTATATATAATCTTAGTATTTTTATTATTAAATAAGTTTAAAAAGTATATAAAATAAGCTTTTATAAAGGTAAGAAATAGTTAAAGTAAATTAGCTTTTTCCTTATACTTTATAAATAATAATAGTTTAATAATTTCTTTTATATTTTTATTAGTCTTATTAATATTAATATAATTTTATATTTCTTATATTTATTAATTATAAAGCGTAGTTTAATATGCATTTTTTTCTATAACTTTTATAAAAGCTTAAATAAGTTATATAACTTAAGCATATAACTTTTTAAAGATTACTTTATTATTATTATTAAAGTTAAAATTAATATTTATCCTAATAGCTTTCTTTTTTCCTTTAGAAAAAGAACTAATAAAAGGGGTTACTTTCTTATTTCTAGATAATAAAGATCCTTTAAAGGCTATAATATTTAATATTACTTAATAATAACATAATAATTCATTAAATAAGAATTATTAATATATAATAATTAGGCTTAACTATAAAATAATTAAAAATAAATATTAATTAATATTCTAAAAATATTAGGATATTAGATCTAAGTAATATAATTAATAGTATCATAATTAAAGTTAATAAGACTAAAAATTAGAAAAGTAAGTCTTATAAATAATTAATTAGTATATTAATAGTTAAAAAGCTAAGAGTAGCTCTTATTATAGGTACCTTAAGAATATGTATATATATTAGGTAACTTATAAGGCTTATATTATAAGCTTTATAATCTAAGTAATCTAAGTATTAAGGATTATAATAAGCTATATCTCTAGATTACTTACATATATATAACTAATATAAAAAGTAAGTCCTCTAATATGCTAGTTATTCTAATACATAAAATAAAGTAGGGCCCTTCCAGGGTCACGTGTAGGCCGCATAAAGGGTCGTAACAGTATTCATTAAGGTAGCTTAGGTTTTTATGCTCTAGTTTAGGATAGTTAGGGTTTAAAAGATGATCTAAGTAAATAGGTTCTTTATCTTCACTTATGTTACTAGTAGTAATAATATTAGACATTATATTAGCTATTAATCATATTTTTTTTAATATTAGTAAAAAAAAGGTAATAAAGAATAAGATAATAATAGCTAAATTTTAAGATTTATAGAATTACCTTTTATTATTAGTTAGTTTAGTTACTATAAGTCTAGCTAGAACTTAGTTTTATTTAACATATATTAGTATTAAACTAAAATTAGTTACTAACATAGCTTTTTCCTAATTATTGATAATATAGCTAAGGGATAAGGCATAGCTATTATTAGTTATATTAGTAAAAGGGATTAAGGTTAAGATATATTTATTTTACTAGATTAGAAGATATAAGAGCTAAGTAAGAATATTAGCACTTTTATTAGGTTAGATTATTATAGCTTTAATTATTTTAACTTTATAGATATATTAGCGTTAAGTATTTGCTACTTATATTAATACCTTTATTATAATTAAAATAAGATAGTTATTCTTAATATTAAGATAGTTATATATCCTTTTTAATCCTTAATAGATATTAAGATTATTATTATATAAGGTTAGTAAGCTTATAAAAAAACTATAGGATAATTTATTAATTAAGTATATAATAAAGTTAGTATTAATAACTTATTTATTAATTATTTAGAACTAAACTAATAATTAAGTAACCTTTTATAATAGTATAAATAGCTTATTTTTATTTACTTTACTAAGATAAAAAGGTTTTATTAATATCTTAATAGTTATGTAAGGATAGTATTAATTAAGTTATTAAGTATTAATAATAAAAATTAATAATATAATATTAAGGATTAGTTTAGTTAGCTTAATGTTAATAAACTTAATACTATATAACTATATATATATAAAAACTTTATATTTTTATTAATTAATAATAATAATAAATATATATATATAATAAGCATAAGGTAATACAAAGCTAAAATCATTATTAAATAGTTTCTTAAAGAATATAACCTTATTAACAGTTATGTCGTCCTTTATAGACTATTAGTTTAATTTTTTAATAAAATTTTTATCTTATTTTTGTCCTTAATAAGATTCTTATCCTTATTAAGGTTATCTTTAATTATTAAAAAGTTTAAAAAGTTCTTAAGATAGATTTTATTAATAATAACTATATAACCTTAGTTATTTATAAAATAATAGTATTAGTTCTAAAATAAGGTAACACTTTTGTTAGTTTTTAATAATTTTCTTGTATCTTTTATTAAATAATTAAGCTTATCCTTATTATTTTACTTATTTAACTTATTTTAGTTATTTAAATATATGTTTCTTTAAGCGTTAGTATTATTATAGTTCTAATTATCTAATTTTCTATGGTTTTAATTACTTAGCTTCTTATGGTTTTAGTTATTTAAAGTATTAACTAGTTTATTATTTATATTAAAGATAATATAAAAAAAATAAGCTATAATTAGTAATATACTATAAACTAACTTTTTAAGTTAGTTAAGTTATTTATTCTTATATTTTTATAAATTATTAGCTTATTATTAATCCTTTTTAATTATATAATATTTAGCTAAAAGTTAGTAAATAATATTATTTATTATAAAGTAATTTAAATTAATATTAATTAAAACTATAAAAAAAGGGTTAGTATTAAGAGCTAGTTATTAAGCTATAGTGTCCTTATTTAAGCCCTTAGCTTTATAGTATAGCACTAACTTATTATTAATATATTAATATAATAATAGCTTATTTTTATTAATAAAGTTATAGAATAAAATATTAGCTTTTATAAGTAAAACTTCTTAATCCTTTTAGAAATATTAATTAAAAAATATTTTCTATAAGTTAAGATTATATTAAAAATAATACTTAGTAGTTAAAGATTAAGTGTTAAACTAATAGTAATTATCTAATTTAAGCTTAAATAGAATATTTAATATAATAATACTTAAAATAATAGGCTTAGTATAAACTTTAGCTAATTAATTAAGTAGATCTAAGTATATACTAATTAAGGTAATAAAAATATTAAAAATTAAGGTTTTAAAGTTTAGATATAGTTATTAAGGTCTTATTAGTAGTTTAAAATCTAACTTATTATCCTTAAAATAATAGTATAGTTTATTATATATTTTTACTAAAAGCTAATAATTTTTTATTATACTTTATTATTAGAATAGTTTAGTATAAGGTCTTGTTAATAGTTAGTGATTCTTAGTTATATTTATAGGTTAGTATTATTTATTTAGTAAGACTTATATTAAGTTATAATAGCCTATATCCTATTTAGTAGCTTAAATATAAGGCTCTAGATAGATTAAAAGCTATTATTATTATTAGAAATAAGGAAGGTTATGTTAAGGCTTAGCTAGCTATATTTAATAAGGCTTTAGTTTAGGCTCTTAACTAGATAATATTTCCTTATTATTATTAATATTAAGCCTTAAGGTAAAATAAGCTATAGTATTTTTAAAGAACATTACCTTAATAAGTATTAATTTATTATAATATAAATCTTAGATTATCTTAGTCTTATATATTTATTATATATTGTTTAAAAGATTTATAAAGATTATTTAAGTACTCTTCTTAATAATTTAGAAAATAACATTAATAAAGTAAAGTATTTAGTTAACTTTTACTTTACTAACGATAAAATAGATAATAGTAACGTTTTACTAATATTATTATTAGTTATAAGAAGTATTTATAATAGAAGCACTTACTAAAAGTAATTATCTATTATTTTTAGTTTTTATTATAATAAGATAATAAGATAGCAAACTAACCTCCTTTAGTTACACTTAATCTTTATTATTTTAATTATTTATTATTATAAGGACAAAACTTAAGGATTTTAATAATTTAATTAATATAATATATACTTAAGTTAATATATTAAAGGATATTAAGAGCTTAATATTTTCTAATAATAATAAAAAAGAATAACTTCTTATTACTAATTATTTAATAAAAAGGGGGAAGAATAAGGTAAAGAATATACAAAAAGGTAAAAAAGAGTATTAAGTAATAAGAATAATATCTTATTAAAGATTAATAAATTAAGAGATAAGGATAACATTTTATTAAGATTTAAGAATAATATTTTAAGAGTTTATCTTATAAGTAGTAATATTAGTAATATTTAATAATAATAAAGTTTCTATATATTATATATAAAAGATAAAACTTTATTAATATTATAAAAAAGATTAAGATTAAGTAATAAAAAAAGTATATTAATAAGGAGTATTAATAATTAAAGAATAGTTAATATATTAAAATAGTCTTTTCTATAGTATTAACTTCTATTAAAAAGTTATTATTAGTATAAGTACTATATTAGTCTTATATAAGGACTTAGCTAGGTCTTTTTAGTTTAAGAAAGGGTCCTTTTAGTTATTAAATATTAAATTAATATTAACTAAGTTTTTACTAATATAAGCATTATAAATAATTTAATTCTTAACTAATATTAAAGTATTATAAGAAGAAGTAATATTTATTAGTATTTTTTAGGAAAGTAAAAGTTTTTTTTTAATAAGTTAATAAGAATTTATAGAATTATTAGTAAGCTTAATAAAACTAAAAAAAAATAATAGTATTATTAAATTAAGTATAGTTTTAGGGATATAGTTAAGACTTATAATAACTAAGTTTAAGGAGGATTTTACCTAATTCTAGTTTAATTATTATAAAGTAACTTATAATATAAACTTATTATCTAATTTTTAAAGTTTATTAAATTAACTTTTTCCCTTTTTCTTTATATTAATAAATAATAAGGTAATTATTAATAAATATAGTTAATAAGGTTTAGCCACTAAGATCTACTTCTTAAAATTAGGACTAAGCTAAGTAGCTAATAAAATGTTAGAAGTGAATAAGAACTTAACTAATAGAATTAAAAGTAAGAACTTAATTAAGAAGGTATTATTATTATTAGACGCTTATTAATTAATTAGCTACTATAGCAACTAAGGGCAGTGGCAGACGAAAAGAAAACGAGAATTGCTACTATGCAGTGTGCTAATGGCAATAAGAGACAGAATGAAGAAATGGAAAGGGGAATAAGTAGTCAATTAAGCTATGTAGCAGACTACTCTTGTTGTTCTTGTTAACCGTTCAGTAGGGCTCGTGTTGAGCCAACGGTTCTCATATATCTAGGCCTAGGGGGCAGGTGCTCCCAAGCTCCTGCTGCACACGCACTGTGGAGCCAAGCAGCATTCCAGCACGAACGCGTCTTCATTAGACACCTCGGCAAAACAAGGAAAATCAAGTTGAAATAAGGTCTATGGATTTAATCCTAGACATGCGAATTCGGGCATTGCATCCGGCCAACATTCTCATCGAGGACCAAGCGGCGAGATTCTATGCTTTACTTCTGGCTCAGGTCTCCTAATACTCAGTATTAGTTCCATGTCTTGCCCAAATAGGTAAACGAGCTTCAACCAGATGTCAGGTCATTGAATAGTGGCACTGCTGACAAGTTGCAGGGAACGCTAGCGTAGTCTCAATTGCCGGTTCGTCAGGGGCTGAGGTGGTGAACCCTGCAAATACTGTACATCCTCGCGAGTCAGCCTCCGTTAACTCCATCCGGCTCCGGCTTGAATTGGATGACCAATAAGCGGGGTGATAAAGGCATTTGATCAGTGTCAGATTGGAACAATACTTTAAATACAGATCGACGGCTGCAGCTATGTTTTAAAACAGCTTCAACTATCAAATCACGCTCAGCATCTAAAGCATCTACTACATCCTCTTTGAGATCCGTTGCCATTAAAAATTGAGCATTGTTACTCAAACTCTCAAGATGGCTAAGTTCACCGGACATTTCGCCACGCTATTCTTCTGCGTGTCCCTGTTTTCTCTGGCTCATGCTGCCTCAATTATCGCGCACTCAGGAAAGCCAGTAGGAAAGGAGATCACACACGATGACAGTAAGCGATTGAATTGAATCCGGGTAACCATTGGCGTTTGCTGATCGCGTGTAATAGTGACGCTGTACGTTACCGGCAAGCCATCCGACACAGCTGTCCTATACTTGACAGATGTCTTCGGCATTCAGTTGCCGGAAAACAAGCTGTAAGTCATATTTCTTCGTAATCACGACCGGAGAAATTCAATAATACTGATCTCTTCATGTTTCTAGGCTGGCAGACAGTTTCGGTCGCGCAGGCTATTTAACCGTTGCACCGGATATGTTCAACGGCACTCCCGCGCCAGGCGACCTCGTGGATCCCAAGTTCAACCTAACGGGCTTCTTACACAAGCACCGTCCGGAGGTCATTGATCCCATGCTCACATCAACCGTGGATTTCATTCGCGAGAAGCTCGGCATCGAAAATATTGTTGCTACTGGGTACTGCTTTGGTGGCCGCCATACATTCCGTCTGCTCTCAGAGGGCCGTCATGTCCAGGCTGGCTTCGCTGCTCACCCCAGTCTGCTCGAGGACAGCGAGATCGCCGACATCACTGGCGCAGTTTCCATGGCTGCAGCAGGTAAGCCAGCAAGCCTCTTACACAGATGTCTCGCGACCTTCAGCAACTAACGATCAAATCTAGAAACTGATGACTCCATGCCCCCTAGCCGACGCCACAGTATTGAGGAGCAGCTCCAGAACACCAAACAGCCCTACTCGACTGTTTTGTATAGCGGTACTGAGCATGGCTTTGGCGTTCGTGCTGATGTATCTGATCCTGAGCAGAAGTTCGCCAAGGAGGCAGCCTTTTATCAAGCTGTCAGGTGGTTTGACGCATGGGCTTCAGAGAACTAGCCGCCTACGTAAATCTTCGCGATAGCTTTCAGCTTGCTCTTTTTAGATTTATGGGAGATCATAAGTTAGGAATAGGGGCAGGAAGGCGGCTGCCAAGAAAAGGGATGTTGGAAAAGCTGCGACGCTTACTCTGGTAACTTCGCTTGGAACGTGGACTATTTCTACCCTGAAGAGATCTAGAGACTATGCAGGATCAATATATGACTTATTGAGAAGATGGAAATGTTGAAGGAGCTCGGGAAGTCTAAATGCGGGTATTTGCGGCACAGACCATCCAGATTTCTGGCTTTCATTATCTTTGCTATCGAAGCAGACTGCCCAAAAGACTTCATGTTAATTAGTGGTTTTGGCGCCGCAACAAAAGTGGGAGTTGTGGATGAAGGAATGAGCTTATCGACTTGCAAAGAGAGAGAACAGACGCCCAGGCTCACTCAGTTTCTGTGGTACTACTCAGATCAACGAGTCAATAGTCACCGTCCACCTGCATCTCTCTTCGAGACGAAGTATAAGGCGGAAGAATCTGTCCAGTTCTATAGGAACGAGTCTGGAGACTTGATTGCACTAGGAGAGTAAGGGCTGGATACCTTACCTCAAACTTTGACTTAGACGAAGACCGTCCTCTCGCCATAAACGGCAATTTGGAGGATCCACTTTTTGTGCTGTACCCGTGCCATGCAAGGCCCTACACCAAAATAAAATCGTCATATAAGTTGCGAGATTCTATCAACGCTTCAACAGAAAATGAAGTATCGGGATTTTGAGACAGAATTGGTTGCCTTCACACTAGCTGCTAAGGTAGTAGTAAGTAAGGCCGTACTTTGAGTAGCGGCACGGTATGCAAGAAGCTACCCGTTATGATCAAACTCATCTTCCTTCCTTTCCATGCAAGATGCTTACCTTACTTGACAAGATAGAAACGCTTTAACAGCCAAGTGCCTTTATTTTGTGCAACATTATGCGATATACATAGTGCAGTTCGTGAGATGTGCAGTATGCAATAATGCAGCAGTTTGGTACCGGTAAAGGATAGGCAACGGCAGGTGCGTCACGGTGCTACCTGCAGGAAAGGTACTTGCCTACCTTAACCCCCGGGCGAGTGGAATGCGAGTGCCAGCCTCAGCAAGCCTGCACCCACAAGAGACGCCTACTTCACCTGAGTCGATAACGGTGGTTGCGCCATTCCAACAGTCTGTACAACTTCACTTTCGCTGATCATTGTTCTACCTCCGTTCACTTACACCTTTTTACATCGCACTACCTCTAGGAGGTTCTAAGTGTTACCAGTCAGCCCACTCTGGTTTGGGCCCTTGACTTACTCGCCGTCATGTGAGCACGTGCCTTAGCCCCTTTGGGTTTGGGCGCCCTTTGCTTTGGACTCCAGCTCCAGGCAAGAGCTCCTCACTGGCTCTTGCCTACCTTCCCCCGCTCGTCATTGCGCATTTCCTGCTGGAGAGTTTGTTTAGGATTTTGCGCTGGATGCCACCTAAAGCTTAACGCTTCAGTGCATCACTGCCCGCCTAACCTGGAAGTGGGAGTGAAGTGTACGAGTCTTACTTTTATCTTACTGGGCAGTTTTACCTTACTACTGGTAGTAGCAGCAGCAGCAGCAGCACTGCAGTGAATGTATGCTGGCTGCACCGCCAGCCTGCATTCATCTTACCCAACCTCATGTCTCTCCTCCTTCGGCCCCTTCGTTTGCTGAGGAGACCTCTACCATCCCTCCATCTTGCCACATCCAGCCCGTCGATATCTGCTCGACGTGCTTTGCCCCGATTCATTCAGCCTATATCCCAGCATCAGAGATTTTCATCCACAACCATGAACTCTCAGGAGCTTACACACTATTTGGCTGATCAGCCCCCCTCAGTCGTCAGGCTAGAGATCGAGAAGCACTTTGAGGCTCTGACTGATCAGCAGAAGCGATATGCTCATTTCATCAGCAAGTATGCCTCCCCAAGGCGTCCTTCTGGATGATCCTTACTCCACCTTTCACAAACCCCATATACTGACGACTACGGCTTGCAGAGCCTCATTCGCTGGTACTAGAATTGTTCTACGCCAGCTGTCACCTGAGTCTGAGCCCATTTACGATCTCATCGTAACTCTTCACAAGAGCTGCAATGGCGACTGGGACGCTCTGCGCAAGAAGGCTGGTGTGGAGGAAAGTGAGCTCACTCACTTCCTCGAGTACGCCGCTATGTTCCTAGGCAATACGGGCAACTACAAGAGTTTTGGTGACTCCAAGTTCATCCCTCGGTGCACCAAGGAGACGGTGGCGGCTCTGGCAGCTACTTCGCCCGAGGCCGCCAAGTTCTTCGAAGCCACCGACGGAGCCATCTTCAGTGCTAATAACCCAGCAATGCTGCACCTTGGCTTCCCTGATGCTGGCCACATGACTACCTACTACCCCGACTCGCCCAACATCACCAAGGACGACATTGATGGCATCTCTGCTTGGATGGAGAAGAAGGGACTTTTGCCCGAGAACACACGCCTGCAGAAGACTAAGGACGGCAACTTCCAGATACTAATCGCCTCGGCCATCACCCAAGCTCCTTCTGAAGGAGGAGATATCGGCAAAGACACCCAATTCACAATCGAGGACGGTTCATTGAAAGGAAAAACCATTACGCTGGTTTATGGCGATTACGCCAAGGAGATGAGCAATATCACCGAGTACATCAAGCAAGCAGGCGCCAACGGGGACAACGAGACACAGAAGAAGATGCACGCTGCCTATGCCAAATCTTTCGAGACTGGTTCTCTTGAGGCCTTCAAGGACAGCCAGCGTTTCTGGATCAAGGACAAGGGACCAATGGTCGAAAGCAACATCGGCTTCATCGAGACTTATCGTGACCCTGCTGGTGTGCGCGGTGAATGGGAGGGCTTCGCATCGATGGTCAATCTGGAGAGAACCCGTGCTTTCAGTGCTCTTGTGGACGAAGCTCCCTCTTTGATTCCCTTGCTCCCATGGGGCCAGGAGTTTGAGAAGGACAAATTCCTGTCTCCTGATTTTACGTCCCTAGAGGTGCTAACATTCGGTGGTTCTGGTATTCCCGCCGGTATCAACATCCCCAACTATGATGACATCCGTCAGACAGAGGGTTTCAAGAACGTCTCCCTCGGTAATGTCCTTAGTGCTAAGGCCCCTGATGAGAAGATTCCATTCATCAAGGATGAGGATTTGGACGTGTATAGGAAGTACCGTGATGCTTCTTTCGAAGTCCAGGTCGGCTTGCATGAGCTGACAGGCCATGGCTGCGGTAAGCTCCTTCAGGAGACCTCTCCTGGCAACTTCAACTTTGATAAGTCAAATCCTCCCGTGAGCCCTGTGACCGGCAAGCCTATCACCACCTGGTATAAGCCGGGTCAGACTTGGGGATCGGTCTTTGGTAGCATTGCCGCTTCATATGAGGAATGTCGCGCTGAGCTGGTTGCCATGTACTTGGGCTGCGACTTTCCTGCATTAAAGATTTTCGGCTTCGGCGACGGCACCCTTGATATGGAAGGAGAGGCGGGTGATGTCCTGTACGCTTCTTACCTGTCCATGGCCCGGGCTGGTCTGGCTTCTCTCGAAATGTGGGACCCCAAGAGCCAGAAATGGGGCCAAGCCCATAGCCAAGCACGCTTCTCCATCCTCAAGTGCTTCCTTGAGGCTGAGGACAACTTCTGTAAGCTGGAGTACAAGGAGCCAGACCTGTCAGACTTGACTATCAAGCTCGACCGGTCAAAGATTCTGACTGCCGGACGTGATGGTAAGAACTGCCCCTCTCCCAAATGCCTACATTCTTTCATACTAATGTATCTTCTAGCTGTCGCCAAGTATCTCCAAAAACTCCACATCTACAAGTCCACCGCGGATGTAGAAACCGGAACCAAGTTTTACGTCGACATGACAACTGTCGGTCTCGACTTCTGGGGCACCAAGGTCCGCGACATTGTCCTCAAGAACAAGCAGCCCCGCAAGGTCTTCGTCCAGGCCAACACCTCACTCGACGAGTCATCAGGCAAGGTTGCCATCAAGCACTACGATGCGTCGTTGGTTGGCATGGTGGAGAGTTGGGCGGACCGAAATCTGTAAAATAGACTAGTAATGACCGCGTAACAACCAGACATGTTGTTAATAAAAGCCAATAAAGGGCAAGATAGAGTGTATCTGTTCACAGTTCACTAGAATCGGAGCTTTGGTGAGAACACACGTTTGGGGAGTGTCTTTGGATGGATATTTGAGTGGGTGTATTATAATATGGTATTTCTAATGCCAGAGGGTCACTTGAGCATGGTTGCGATTGCTTGGATATGTCCGTCGGCATCTTAGCCGCTCATTTAGGAGCGTAAAATGTTTGTTCATGCTCATTTTTGGAATTTTTGACTGTAAAACCTGATTACAGACGCCTGAAGATGACCGATGCCGTCGACTTCCAAATGCAATTGGCCAAACCAGCCCAATGCGAAGACCCTTGCCGTTCTACAACACCGTCGGATATGTCGTTACGCGCGCCCCGCACATCGCCCCAGCCTTTGTTTGTGACGAGCTGCGCTTTCTTCTCCCCCTTATGTCCTTCTCCCTCGTCTAGATATTCCCGTTTACCACTTCATCTCGTGGGGCTTGTCGCCCTTTCGCAGGCTGAAGGAGCTGCCGAGGTAGCTGCCGAGGTACTCGACCTTCTTGATGTTGGCGATCAGAGGCTTGTCGACAGCCTTCTGGTCAGAAGCGCGGGAGCTGGTGATCTCCTTCTTCTATAGGACGAAAGAATGTTAGTATACGCCACACATGGACGGAACCAGATTTATGCTCCATACCTGGGGCTTCTCTCCCTGCTTGAAGAAAGCATCCTCGCCAGCCTTCTGCTTAGCCTTGTCGGCAGTGAAGTACTTGGGCTGGGCGACCTCGTCGATCTTCTTGGTGTCGAGACCAGCAACGTCAACCTTGAGGGAGGTGGCGATGACGTAGCGGGAGTTGACCCGGCGCAGAGGAACGCCGTTGATCTTGAAGGGGCCGGTGACGAGGAGGACACCCTGGTCGAGGGTCTTCAGGAGGACGACGCGCTTGCCGCGGAAGCGGCCAGCGAGGAGGATGAGGACGGTGCCGGGCTGGAGGGTCTTGCGAGGAGTCCAGGGACGGACAGCCTTGCGGGTCTATAGTTTCTGAATATTAGCGAAACAGTTCACACAAAGCTCTGGCGTCTTATTGTTGTCGGATGGTTTGATGATAGGTCGTTGATCGATTGTCCAATTCGTACACCGTTGAGGGGTTCGATATATCCTTTCCCAATTCGTGGCGCCGAGTATTTTGCCAGACCATCAAGTCCAACTCCCACAAAGTCTTCCGACAAATATCGAATACATAATTCGAATTTGACCCCATACAATCCCATCATCGATCCAAGGACAACAAACAAGTATCGCCATGAGGTGCGCTGCCATCAACGTACCTTCTTGGGCTCGGCATCGGGCTCGGCAGGGTACCACTTCTGAGCCTTCTCCGAGGAGGCGGGAACCTCCCGGGTCGACTTTCCGAAGGTCTTCTTCTGAGTCTGGGCCGACATGTTGACTCTCTCGCGGGCGGTCCGGGGTGGTGGTGTTTAGTAAAGGGAACGGTTGAGGTTGGTGATGCAGCGCCCGAGAAGTAGGGTAATTGTTTGTGAATGCCGCTAGCGACTTTTGTGTGGGAGCAAAATGTGAACCCTCAGGCGCTAATCCCGTTTTGGAAAAGCGACTTTCTTCGCCTTCTGGCCAGAAACCAGAGCATGGGGCTGGGACCACGTGACTGATTTTTTTATTTTTCGATTTCGAGGGATGGCCTGGACTGCTCTAGCAGTGGGTCCAGTAGCGATAAGATAAGAGCTTTTTCGGCGCCGAGTCTACCGGAAGCTACGAGAAGCTGCGGTCCGTCTCCTGATGTTTCCGTTTTCTACTTAGACGGGTTTGGTGAGAGAACCTTACTATCACATGTCCTGCCCGTGAATAAAATCAACTGAGAGTTGTCGGGTTTGCTGTGATGAACGTTGCTCCTTAAATCATACGTACGGCCATTGTGATTCTTAAGACATTGTTTTGACTTTCCTTTCCTGAGTCATCGACAATGCAAGCAAGGAGACAAGTAATATCATCAGCCCAGCGGCTCGCCACTGGGAGCTCTAGTAGAGCTGCCCGATCGTTACCACGCGTACTAGCAACGCCTGCTATCTATCCAAAAACTTTGAGGCTGTTGCCCAACATCGCTGTCCGATCTTATGCCAATGGACGGCCTCATCCCCCCGGCGGAACCCACCGCATGAATATGGGCGGTGGTGAAGAAGAGAAACCAGCTTTGGAACAATACGGTATCGACTTGACTGCCAAGGCAAAAGACGGAAAGCTCGACCCCGTGATCGGGCGTGACGCAGAAATTCAACGTACTATTCAAATTCTCTCACGGAGGACCAAGAACAACCCTGTCCTCATTGGCAACGCAGGAACAGGAAAGACTGCTGTTCTCGAAGGACTGGCGCTGCGCATCGTGCGTGGCGATGTTCCGGAGAGCGTCAAAAACAAGCGCGTCATAAGCTTGGACCTTGGTTCTCTCATTGCCGGAGCCAAGTTCAGAGGCGATTTCGAAGAGCGGCTGAAGAAAGTGTTGGACGAAGTGCAAAAGGCTGAGGGCGAAGTCATCCTGTTCATCGACGAGTTGCACACGCTCCTTGGTCTTGGAAAAGCAGAGGGCTCTATCGATGCTTCGAATCTGCTAAAACCAGCACTGGCCCGGGGTGAGCTTCAGTGCTGCGGAGCCACCACACTCAACGAGTATCGCCAGATTGAGAAGGATGTCGCTCTCGCTCGACGATTCCAGCCCATTCTTGTCAATGAGCCTACGGTAGAAGATACCATCAGCATTCTGCGTGGAATCAAGGACAAGTACGAGGTTCACCATGGTGTACGGATTACTGATGGAGCTTTGGTTGCTGCCGCAAATCTATCGAACCGCTACCTTACAGATCGTTTCCTTCCAGACAAGGCCATTGACCTCATGGACGAAGCCTCCAGCCATCTGAAACTGCAACATGAGTCAAAGCCGGAGGACATCATGCGTCTGGACCATAAGATCATGACTATTCAGATTGAACTTGAGAGTTTGAGGAAGGAGAAGGATGTTGCCAGCAAAGAGCGGAGAGACAAGCTCGAGAAGGATCTGAAGAAGCTACAAGATGAAATCACAGAACTCAACAACCGTTGGGAAAAGGAAAGATCGGAGATCGAGTCCGTCAAGAAAGTTCAGGAGGATCTTGATAAGGCGAAATTCGAGCTCGAGCAAGCACAGCGTTTGGGCAATTTCGCCAAAGCCTCTGAGCTGAGGTTCGGCGCGATCCCAGCTCTAGAACAGAAACTCCCAAAGGAGGGCGAACCTGAAGAACCCAAGGGTGATGATGCCCTCATCCATGATTCAGTAACAGCAGACGACATCGCAACTGTTGTTTCCAGAATTACTGGCATTCCAGTGTCAAAGTTGACATCTGGGCATATCGAGAAGCTCATCCACATGGAAGATTCCCTGCGCGAGTCTGTGAAGGGTCAGGAGGATGCCATCAAGGCTGTTTCTGACGCCGTCCGTCTGCAACGGGCCGGTCTCAGTGGCGAGAACCGCCCATTGGCTTCATTCTTCTTCTTGGGGCCAACTGGTGTCGGAAAGACTGAGCTTTGCAAGAAGCTTGCCAACTTCCTTTTCTCTACTGAGCAAGCTGTCGTGCGTTTCGACATGGGAGAGTTCCAAGAGAAGCATACTATCTCCCGGCTCATCGGTGCTCCTTCCGGTTATGTTGGATACGAGGATGCTGGGCAGCTGACTGAAGCTGTCCGGCGGAAACCCTACGCTGTTCTTCTATTTGACGAGTTTGAGAAGGCACATCGCGATATCTCTGCTCTGCTCCTACAAGTTCTTGACGAAGGTCATCTGACCGATGCTCAAGGTCATAAGGTTGATTTCAAGAACACAATCATCGTCCTAACCTCCAATCTCGGTGCTGATATCCTCGTCGGCCACAACCCCGCGCATCCGTACAAGGAGACTCCCGATGGTGACATCGACCCCTCGGTCCGCAATGCCGTCATGGACGTCGTGTCATCCGCCTATCCTCCTGAATTCCTGAACCGCATTGACTCCTTTATTGTCTTCAAACGCCTCGCAAAGAGCGCTATCCGCGACATTGTCGATATCCGTCTCTCAGAACTACAGCACCGCCTTGACGATCGGAGAGTCACTCTTCATACGCCCGACGAAGTTAAAGATTGGCTTGCCGATCGAGGCTACGATCCTAAATTCGGCGCACGGCCCTTGAACCGACTCATCACCAAAGAGATCGGCAACTCGTTAGCGGACAAGATCATCAAGGGCGAGCTAAAGATGGGTGAGACGGCCGAAGTGAAGATTAGAGAGGACAACGAAGGCCTCGAAATCATCAACGCGGCTACCTCCTCTTGAGGGATGTCATTCTGTATAATCATGTAATACTGTATCATTTTGTACCACACCCCTCTCTTGTCGATACCCCAGTTTTATCTGATCTTATTTATTACTTGATATGGTAGCATGTTTAGAATATGTTTAGTAATGAAAACTTTGATAATAATCATCTGCCTGTGTCTGAAATGTCAGTACATTCGCAAACGCTAAATAATGTGTAAGTAATTAAACTGGACGATACGTACAGTGAGTTCACATTTGGTCTGAGCTACCAGCCTCGTAAAGAACTGAATCTCCCTATTTATCGGTGCATGTGAGTATAGATTGTTTTCTATGATGATCTCCCATCGTAGGTGAGTTCGATATTTTTGTTATCACACTATTAATGCAACGAAATATGACCTTCGAAGAGACGTAGGGTCCAGGTCTATGCTTCTTTTATTCCTCACGATGGAAAAGGCACGAATATCAGTTAACACAGAAACATTGAATCATACTCCGCAAGGTCTACAAACCACTACTTTCTACTTTACCAATCTTTTCTTTTTCCTTCTCTACCCCTTAAGCAGAAAGAACGTAAAGTTAAGGACCAAAGTATAATCAAGTTACCAAAGGGGGCATGGGGAAAAAATTATAAAACATAGACAAGGCGAATTCTGTACTCATCATAAATTTAAAATCATCGAGAAAAGGACGAGATCCGCAAGTCATGACTGTTCATAATAAAAGAATCAATCGACAAAGACTCCCCTTTGTACAAAGCCATTCTTATTCTTTTCATTCGTTTTTGGTTCCCAGCTTTCCCAAGACGCCTCTTGACCTCCGCCGTGTTTTTTTGTCTTATCCTCCAACAACCGCGCGCAAAACAAGAATCACAAAAGCCCCCAATCAGCTAGAGATGATAAAATGGGGAGACACGATAGATGAGGTGGTGGGAACGGGCAGAAACGCCCCAACGACCTCACACCTAAAACACCACTAAGACGAGAAAAGAGGTTTTGTTTTTCTTTGGGCGCAAAGGCCTGCCAGGGACAAGACGCGACATAGTTTATCAACTAATTTCGATTGGGATCTCCGATAAGTTTGCAAATTACAATCGAAATTTCGGCATGGGAGGGAGAGAGTGAGAGAGTGGGTACGCGGCAAGGGAGCAAGAGGATTATGATGTCGACCAGAGGAGGCTTCTATGGATCCTTCTACTGGTGGCCAGCCTTGCGGAGGGTGGTGGCCAACCATTCGAGACCCTCGTAGAGACCGTCTCCCGAGGTAGCGCAGGTGGACTGGATGTACTGTAGGGGAAATGACATGTTAGCATACAAATTACCTGATGTCATAAAGACTGCAGAAGCTGTGAACTTACCCAGGCACGTTGACGCAGGCTGTGGAGGCCAAGCTTGTCGGTGATCTCAGCAGCGTTCATGGCGTTCTATTCCATTGGTTAGCTTGACGTAATAGACGGTATATGTGCAGCGGCAAAAAAACATACGGGCAGATCCTGCTTGTTGGCGAAGACCAGAAGGATAGCTTCACGGAGCTCATCCTCGTTCAGCATGCGCTGAAGCTCCTCACGGGCCTCAACAATACGATCGCGATCGTTGCTGTCGACGACGAAGATGATACCCTGGGTGTTCTGGAAGTAGTGCCTCCACAGAGGACGGATCTTGTCCTGACCACCGACATCCCACACGGTGAACTGGATGTTCTTGTACTCGACAGTCTCGACGTTGAAACCTTGCATCAAAGCGTTAGCATTCATTGTTCCCCATCAGCCATCGCCGGCCCCCGCAGCGAGAGCGAACGAATGGCCATTAGGTGAGTGGACAGCATACCGATAGTGGGGATAGTGGTGACGATTTCACCAAGCTTCAGCTTGTAAAGGATGGTGGTTTTACCAGCAGCG
This sequence comes from Waltergamsia citrina, assembly GCA_022814615.1. Taxonomy (NCBI): domain Eukaryota; kingdom Fungi; phylum Ascomycota; class Sordariomycetes; order Hypocreales; family Bionectriaceae; genus Waltergamsia; species Waltergamsia citrina. The sequence goes on along the minus strand of JAKLNE010000097.1, from coordinate 40,524 downwards.
TCCAAACCGACCATCAGAATACGCATCTCCTTCTTCCCCCACAACTTGTCGAAAATCTTCGAAAAAGCGAGACCCATGATTGCGGTTTAGGCGACGGCCTGTCTGTGACGTTTTACGGTATGGGGGCTAGTAGAACGGATAGTTCCTGATGGCCACGCGGTCAGTCAGCGAGAAAAAACGGGCGGGCGAACGACGACAAGGAGGGGTTTTTTTTTTCTTTCTTTTTCGCTGCCGTTCCCTACAGCACGAGACAACCACGGCAAACAACAATAGACCAGTGACGCCCACTTGCAATTGATCGAGGTGTGATGTTGTGAGATAATGGCCAAGAGTTCCCCTTTTATTGAAGGTGATGCGCCGACTGAGGACACATCTTCAAGAGCGGCTGGGGTACTAGGCTGGTCTCTCTCAATCAATCACGGGGGGGCGTGTGGACTTTGTGTCCTCTTTTGCGGGAGTCGTAATCGTACGCAGGCGGCAGGAAAAAGAAGAGGGTGAAGGCGACGATGAAGGCAGAAGAACTCACAGTTCGTCGGGGGCAATTCCTCCTGGTAGTACGGAGGACGACGATGGGCGGATGTGTCGTGGCTTTTTCTTTGAGACGGGAGTCTTGTCGGTGTAGACGTTGAATGCAAGGTCGGAGGGGTGAGAAAAGGGCGAGTCGAGGTGCTGAGCGGCGCTGGGTTAGAATTTTGGGGATCCCCCCCTGCTCTTACCTGCTCTCACTTCCATTGCTCTCACTGTGTTTTCAGGCTGGCTAGGCACAACAACAGTGACTTAGACACACTGTCAGTGGCCAGTTGGGGCTGGGCTCCGGCCACCAAAGGCGCTGAAATGCAGCGGTCTTGCCTGTGGCGTCAACCCCTCTAGCCACCCAAACCAATGTGCTTTACACTGTCCACAGCGCTGACCATCCACTGACATCCCTCATTGCACCATTCGAAGCCTCGCTAAGGGGCTCCTATCGCACCGCCACGGCTCCACCACTGCAGTGCCTTGAGGGAGCGGAACCAACGATTGCGTCGAACTGTGGAATTGAGGCATCTGTATCCACTAAATCTATTCCCCTTAAACTCGAACTTGTCTACTATCTCTCTACTCGTACATATCTGGGGCGGTCTAACTGAAGGATCCAAGATCTGGTATCATAGGAGTAGGATTGTACATACAGCAGGTATCAGTCTGTGCAGAGTGATGTCAAACGTTTGCTCCTCAAAGACGTGATTAAAGTATAGATCAAGGCTGAAAGCAATTGAAATCAATATACAACGTTTTGAACAAATACGAGTATTAGTGTTTTGTGTGCACCACCAATCACAACTGATAATCACCACTCCCTCTGTAGTAGGCAGTCCTAGGCTCGGCCGTTCTTCCCTGCCGGCAAAATCATGCCCGGAAGCTGTGTTTCTCCCTCTCCGAACGCCAAGACCAAGCCCCCCAAATTGACACCTGTGCGGTTTGGCCAAGTTACGAGCAGCGCTAGGACCATCTACCGTACCTAGCCAGCTAGGGCGATTTCGAGATACGTTTAGGTGTTCGTGAGGCAACAGCAAGCAAGCGACCAGCTGTGATCCCCTTTATTCCACCCCACGCCACGTCCTACGGCAACCACCCCTCGACAAACGACAAAGTGGCAGCCTGTGCCTTGTAGTTCTGCCCACGATGCGATTCATCACGGCGGCCAAGTCGCTCCTCGCCGCGGCTGTGGCCTTCCAGGCGGCGTCGGCGCACAACATTGGCCTGCCTGCTCACGGCGTTGAGTGCTACTACGAGACCCTGCACAAGGATGACCGCATGGAGATCACATTCCAGGTCGGTGACAGGGAGTTTGGGTCAGCAGGCAATCTCGAGATCGATTTCTGGGTACGTCAATGGCTTTCGAAGGATATAGGCAGCAAGGACAGGAACATCACACGACAGTGTATGCTAACACGCTGAGGACAGGTTTCAAACCCGGCCAACGGGTACGAGTTCAATGACAAGTCTGTGACAACAGGCGACTATGCCTTCACGGCAAAACAGGACGGCAAATACAACTACTGCTTCGGCAACCAGCATTGGGGCGCCAACAGCAAGGAGGTTTCCTTCAATGTCCACGGGGTCGTCTACGTCAGCGAGGATGAGGTTCCCAGTGACCCTCTTGAGAAGGAGGGTATGTTACCATTTATCCTATAACACCATTCTATTCCCAATTGGCAAACTAACATGGAAAAAACCTAGTCCGCCAACTCTCCGATCTACTTGCCCAAGTCAAGGACGAGCAGCAATACATCATCATCCGCGAACGCACCCACCGCAACACCGCAGAGAGCACCAACGCCCGAGTCAAGTGGTGGAACCTGTTCGTTATTGGAATCCTCATTGGCGACTTCGTTTTCCAGGTCTGGTGGCTTCGTCGCTTCTTTGAGGTGAAGCGAGTCGTATAGAAAGATGTATGTTACAGATATGTGTAGTTAGGGGGCAAAAAAGGGAAACATATAAGGGGAAGGCTGGGTGGTGATCATTGGAAGCAAGCTTGGTCTTTACACCCGCTATCTATCAGGGTTTGGTTGCCGGCGCCTAGGGATGATAATCACGTATTTGGGAAAACGCATTAAGGGTATACTTGTGCAGAGAGCTTGCCCGTAGTCTGTACAATCGTTGCAATACAGACGTGATTTGCATGAATTCCACCAAAAGCCCGATCTCCTTCAATCTTACTCCAGTTAAGTCAGAATAAATGTCTTCAAGGATATATACGTATGTACGCCTTCGCCTACAAGAGATCCGTTATCCAACATCATAAGCTCTCCTTCATTTGGAAATTCCATGCCCTATGTACCCAAACGCCACGCAGCCAAGTCTAGAAAACAAGATCCAACAGATACCCTTACGACCCTGGATCAAACTCAGGCTCCTTGTGATCGTCTTCCACCGGCTCCTCCTCCACCGGGAGCTCCACCTCTTTGACGGGGTGCAGCAACATCGGTGGCAGACACATGCGGCCTTCACCCCCGGGCATGTTCCCCACGGAGCCACCTTCTTTGCTGTTGTCGGCGGTCTGTTCAAACTCCTCTCCACCGTCGTTGTTCACCTTGAGGCCGAGCCATCTCCTGTACAAGTTGGGTCCAAAGCCAGAGTTATAGAACCAAGACAGGCCGTGCATATTGTGCTCACGATCACCATAAACGCTATTTCTTGATCCGCCAACAGATCCATCCCGGCCGCCGTTGTAAACCTGAGCCATATAGTCCAGAGGCCACTTGCGGTCTACGTAGAGCGGGTGCGGTGCAGAGACAGCTTTGAGACCATGTTGCAACGCAACAGTTGCTGGCCACATCTCGGGGAAAGCAAACTGCTTCTTATAGGCAGTCAACTTGTGCATGGTGAGCAGAAGACGGCGTGACATTCGCGAAGTGGTGATGATGCTGGCACGGCGAGGAGGTCCACCATTGGTCCGGTTGAAACCAGTGATGTCGTCCTTGAGGCCCCAGGTCGTTTCCTCAGGGTTAAACAAGGGGTTCAATGTGATGAAATCGGCCTCTTCGCCAACTCCCCATTGGTACTTGTCAGATTCAGGGCCGCCCACAGGAGGCTTAGGATCTTTGCCAGGCTCAAACCAATCGTTGTCATCGTCAGGTCGCTGAGGACCCCAAATGATCTTACGGGGTGAGTTGACCTTGTCGGGGTCATCTCCAAGGCCGGGGGCATTGGCCCAGACGTTGTCTGCGTTGACCGTACCCATCTCGTTCTGAATTCGGGCCATTTGGGAGAAATCTTCCCAAGAACCGTGTACGTCGGGGAAGTAGAAGCGGCCGTTGCGCTCCCATAAACCTTTCCGGGGCTGATCCTTGGCCCATTCTTCCAATTTGCTGAAGAGGTCATAGTAGTGTCCTGTGTAGCGAACATCCATCTCCCACTGCCAGAAATACTCATACTCGGGATGTTGATAAGCAAAGTACTGCATTGCCATAGACAACCCCCGATAGACACCATGTACGGGCAGATCGGGTCCCCTGCTGTAGAGATCGTAGATGCCCTGATACACCGAAAGCATCTGTGTCTCCGTCCACAAGGTGACAAGACCACGGAACTCTTCAGGAATGGTGTCGTGGATCCGCTTCTCGTAAGCCGCTTGATCAGCCCAGATGGGGTGTGCACCATCGTTCTTGACTTGGACGAGCAGATGAACATCGTAACGACCACCAGAAGCCAATGAAAGCTCAGTAATCATGGATCGAAGCGAGGCGATGTCATCTTCCCTGAAGAAATATTCGTCATAACATCGAACGACGACAGCTGTGCGCGCCTTCTTCTCAGCCGGCACGGCGGGTTTCTTGGTTTCCGCAGCAGCAGTCTTCGCCTTTTGCTTGGAGGTGTCTTTCTGTTCCGGAACATCGCGCTTCTCGGACTTATGAAGTCCTCCTGGGGCCGATTTCCCGGCATGAATGTGGAATCCATGTTGGTTAGATTGCATGAAAGGGGGGTCAAGATAGCGAGCAGCATTCGATTCGTAGCAGCGGCGCTGAACCTCAGCCCAGTCCACGCCTCGGAAGTCCACACGAGGGGTATCTGCCCACACGGAGGCAGCTCCATCTTTATGGCCGCCTTCGCCAGTACCTAGACCACCCTTCTTCATGGGGTAGCCAAAGCCGTAAGGCCCGTAGCGACCGAAACGCTCGAAGCAGATATCCTCGGGAAGGTTAAGGAGCTCGTAAGATCCAGCGACGTTGCGAGGGAAGCCAGTCGGCCTTCCCTGGTAGTAGTGAACGGGAGGCACACGAACTCTGCCAGCAGAGTCGATGAAGCACTCGTTGATATCGGCCTCTAGTGCCCTCTCGACGTAGTCACCCCAAGGATGGCTCTCGGGGATATCATCTCGTTTCTCGAACTGGCCACGGCTGCCGGAGCTTTCCTTTTCGCCGATTTCGCTGGACTTGGGGTATTCTGGCTTGCTATCCTCAAATGGAGCCAACGTCTTGAGTCCACCATAGTATCTCTCGAGGAAAGGGAAGCGTTCCCACATCGGTGGTGGGGGAGGTCTTGTGGGTGCCTTTCCATTGGCAATCTTCCAATTTTCGACCTGGCTTGCCCGAATAAGGCTCACGATCATGAGGAAAAGTATCAGGCCAATGCCGAAGCATAGGTATCGTGTAACTTTGGCTGGCAGTCGGTATGGGTAGGCGCGGGGAAGACGGTGTGATATAGCCGGCCGTCTCTTTGGTAGCATGGCCACGCCACTGCCCAAGGAGCCTGACGTGCTCCTTGAGGAGTTGGAGGATCGAGGATAGGCTTCATAATCATCGGAGGAAGGATAGTAGCCGTCATCGTCGGAATATCGTTCTTTGGTTGGTGAGGAGTTCCTCGCGTACACCGGCAACCTCTGGTCGCGGTTACGGAAGGACACCATATTGACTGCTATATATTCCTTCTCGCTGGTTAGCCTCTATCGTGGATCGTTGTTGAGGACGGAATGTGCTATTCGGGGAGTGTCTCACGCTGAGCGAATGAATATGAAGACCTTGGTCGGGGAATGGATTGTCGCAGTCGGCGACTGGGCTGGAGGGTTACTCCCAGCCGTGGCAGATGGGCAACGTAAAGGCAGGAATGTGGTAAGAAACTGTAATAGTGGCTTGCGTTGTGGAAGAACTCAAAAGATGAGTTCGTCAGATCAATGATGAAATCAACGATCAATGAAGAGGTTGAAGAAAATGACCCATGTGCCGTCTTGGGCTGATAGATTTGAGCGTGCACTGTTCAGCTCGGATGGGCATTAGCGTCAATGTTTTGATACAGGCTGACCGAGTCGGTTGCTGGGCAACGGGCCATCCCACCACATTCGCTCTTACACAGCCTTTGACCAATTAATGCAGGTGATAAAAATATTTTCGGCATCAAGTCAATGTTCGGAAGAACTCATCTTACGTTGAGGCCTCTCTTACTTCTGGTCTAGTTCCAGGATTCTTTGCAATATACATTTATTGTACTGGGGTGTGCAATGATTTTACATCACAATGCAATGCAAGACATTTATTCGTGTAGGCAAAAGAAAACTCACTCATAATAGTTATAATCGTTAATTGTAACAAACATAGAATTGAACTGGATACCTTATCTATTTTGGCAACAGCGACAGTTGGAAGCACGCCTGTCATGTCTCGTCGGTGGTATGATTCCCAATCGTCCCGGGTAGGTCGATTAGGAGCTTCGAAGTCATAATAACTCAATCTATCTTCCTTGGGGTTGGAGTACAATAAGCTGCAGATTCAAACTCCACAAGGCGTAAATTTAACTCACTTATGTCGAAACGTTCTGCTGGCAGTCATCCATAAATGGCGCTGAGTATTAATTTGCTGTTCATAGTACTTGCAGGTAGAGCTGCCTCAGCGGGCAAATTCATGCTCTGTTGTCTGTCGGCTACACCAAAAGGTCAAACTGGGCCGAAGTTGGAGAACTGCCCAATTAGCTACCCGTTCATCCAACAATCCTTCTAGGAATATCCGCGAAATCGTACGAACAATTTACCCGAATCCCGCTGAGACTTATACGAGTAGTGCTCTTCCGTCATAGTCCCCGCTCTAGCTCCAAATCGCCCAACGTCCAATGGCACTTGTTTGGGTGCACCAATATAGCCCAGTGGCTTCGGAACGATGTTAGTAGTATGAATGTGAATCTGCAATATTGCAACAACGGAGATTTTTTTCTATCCGAGGCTCCGTCGAAGGAAACGGCAAGAAAGTCTCGTGAAAGCTGTAGCTCTTGGTCCAATACCCACGATAAGCGTGGGGAGCCTGCCGCCTCCGCTAGTGTGAGGCACATACACCGTTTAACACGCATTCCCTGTCGGAAAGTCGGGAGGATCGTCATGCGGCTGCACTCGTGTAACCAATGCTATGGGGGTCGGCAGGGAAGCCCGAGTTCTATTGACCACTGCTACATAAGGTGCCAAGCTGCCACACTACCAACGATGTTCGTTCCGATACCTTCCTACTAGACATACGATTTCAACGTATACATCGCAATATGTCGGCCTCCGCTACTACCTCTGAGAGTTCAAGCTATGTCAATATCGGCGCCAGGCACGAGGCGGGCTCAGAGGAGGCAGGCCCGCCGGCCGGCAAAATGCCTACGCAGAAACGCTTCCAAGTGACTTTGAATGGACGCCAGATCACAGCCTCTGTCATTGGACTGGCGGGTTTGATTCGGTACGTGGGATCCAATGCCGCTATCGCTGCCATGAGCTTGGTGCCGGCCGTCCTATATATCCGTCATGATTATCAGAATTTCCTTGCCCTGGGCCGGGGTGGGACGCCTTATAACTTCGGAGGCTACCTCGCGATTTGCGGTCTCCGTATCTGGACTCTTCGAGACCCTTTCACAGCTCGCAAACCTCAGGCAGGGCATATTCCGTCTAAAGGAATTCTTCCTAACGAACCACTGCCTCGTCGCCAGGGCGCCAGGCCGCAAGTTGCCGGCATTGCGCCTCACCGTCAAATAGAACAGCAAGGCTCGCTTGAGTGCTTTCGTAAGCTTCATCGCACGCTTGAGAAGCTATCCCTTAAGGAGCCCGAGAGATTCAGCACGGGGCCATCTTTTATCGAGGGCCACGGCCTCGCATTGTTTGCTCGAAACCCCATCGAGACTAAATACCAGGGTGAAATTTGCCATATCCATAACGCAGAGTACTCGATGCATATGGCACTGCATCCCGACGATAGCAAGGAGGTTCTCGAGAAGGGTTGGGGCCAAAGACACCCTCTAGCCTGGAGATGGTGGTTCATCACGAACCCCGTCTCGGCAGACTTTGTGATGGTGTATGCCCCCAGAGGTGAGTATACCAAATGTAAAGTAGGTCCAGATTAATATTGACCATACCACTAGATGAGGACGAGTTGCAGGTTGTCCGTAAAATCATACAAGCGGCAATCTGGTACACGACGGCGGAAGAATTCGACATTGACGCGTGTCTTCAAGCGTAGCAGTGCAAAACGCAACATCTTCCTTCAATCCTGATTCAGGATAGCGTGGCGCTAGGTCGGTTGATTCTGTAATTATTTGATTCTCGTGGGCATGGGACTCGTTCTCCAAAGCCTCATAGCCCGGTTCGACTGGTCTGGGTATCTGTATAAATTCGAACGAAAAACTCTTCTCAATCATGGTTAGCGACTGAATTCGAAATCACTCCGAATCCTCGCCGTTCTTTCCATTCTCGCTCTTCTTGAACTTCTCCTTTCCTGTAGCCAGGAAAGCTTCCACTGTCCGGCCATCAAAACTTCTTCCGTGCATGAGCTTGATGCAAGCCTCCGCAGACTCTGCATCAAGGAATTTGACCGAGACTATGCCATCAGGCTCTTTATCGAAGAGTGCCACATTCGTAACTGTGCCGAGCTTAGCACACTCCTCTCGAATATCCTCTTTGATTTCCAGTAGCGCTGCGGGATCCTCCTCTAGCTCTTGAAGCGTGAACATGTGGCTGAGGATCACCGTCTTATCCCATTTAGTAGCAGTTTCTCCTCTTGCAGGGTACGGATCATCATCGTCCCAATCGGCTAGCTTTGCGTCCATCTTTTGAGTCTTCTTGATGACCTTTTGTCGGTCCCTTTCGCTCTTTTGTGGCGGGCGTTTCTGCTGTTTATCACCTTCACCATCGCCCTCGTTATTTTGATCGTATTGCGTCTTTTTGTAGCTTGAGTCTGCTGCTTGAACCCGTATTCTCCCATCTCGTAGTCCAGTAGATGTGATGCGGAAATCTGTGTCGTCCAACAACATGATTGCCATCTCGACACTCTGGGGCTTGAAGAACACGACCAGCGCATCGCCCTTGAAGTTGCCCTCTGAGTCCGTATAAAGCTTGATTCGAGGGTCGCCGCTGTCGATCTCCTCTGCAATGACACCCCCCTTGCGAGAGAAGAGGTCGTGAACCTCGCTAACTGTAGCGTCGGTTGGCAATCCCGTCACGTATACGGCAGTGTTTTGTCGGGGCTGTGGCGGCGCTTTCTGCTTCTTCTTTGGACGGCTGGGTTTCGAATCTTCGGTCTATTTGATCGAGCCGTTTGTTAGTATAGAAGGGAGGCGACAGGCGCATAGCTCACGCCAAGAGCTTCTGCTTGTGAGAAGGGATGCTTACCTGGCCTAGTTCGTCCGAACCATTCTTCCTCTTCTTAGGTGCTGCTTCATCATGCGGCGCGGAAGATACTTGGCCTCCGTATGCGTGAACATCATGATCTTCCAGCTCATCGTCGTCCTCTGGTAGCACCCATTGCTTCTTCTCTGGGTCAAACTCGTACTCTGATCCGTCGACGTGTACCGCGATGAATTTGTTGTCCAGCTTTGAGAAGGAAATGCGTTCGTCGCTATCGAATTCTTGTATGTCAATCGGAAGTGGAGGGTCCATTTTGTATGACCAGATCTTGGAATGGGCACGTAAAGCGGCTGGAGTGAAAGAAAGACGCGGGTTGAGTTGGAGCTTTATTTGAAGATGGAAGGTTTGGTAATTCTTGGAGCACTTTCTCGGAAAGGTAGCCGAGACGCTGCTGGAGGTACTACTGTAACGTACGTGGGGCACAGCGCAAGCTACTACGATGCCTCTAACCACCAACCACTAAGTCTTTGTAAGTATTCATAGGGCCTCAATAAAGCTGTCAGAATATGGTTTTCTATGAGCTTTGGTTTATATCGCACGACTTAGGTTCAGAGAAGCAGTGAGGCTGGGGCAAAATGGAGCGCAGAGCTAAAACCTCTTTTGGACCAAACCAACTGCTCATTACGGCATCTAGCACGATGGGCTAGCAATTCTTATTCGTACAGAACATCGCTCCATCCGTATGGAAATCAGTGCTCATCTACTCTTGCCTATTCTGCTTCTGGATGGTATTCTTCATACCGTCCACAAAAGCCTCCAGCGCTTGGCCCCCTCCCACCGGCATAGGCATGTTCCTCATGTAGCCGTTGTTCTCAACCTCAATACCAAGCGCGTCTGAGATGCCCGGTAGCCCGCCATCGTAAAGAGCTTTGCTGATAGCTACGAGTCCTTGGTGAAACTGAGGACTTCTCAGAATCTTCTTGACCAACGATTTCTTGTCCTCAAGTGACAAGGACTCCTTAGCCCTGTTGACCGCTTCAGCCGATGGTTCATTCTTACCATCGTAGTCGCTGGGGTTACTGCCAGAAAGGACGATGACAGATGAGGGCAAGAAGCTGAGCAGCGAATCGATCCGGTCGGGGCTGCTTGCAGCGAGATTGTCCACCATTGGGATGGTAACTGAAGTTGGAAGTAAATGGCTGAGATTAGGGTATGCCTTGTCCCCTGACATAGGATTTGATGCCCCGCCTCCGGAGCCGCCCTGGAGAGAGCTTAACAGATTCCGTACTGCCTCGGAAGCATCCGTGTTAGAATAAGAAGTTGAACCAGGATGCCTAAGAGGAGGAATTAGTTCTGGTGTCTAAACAAAAGGAATGGCCACAACAAGTAGCCAGCATGTAGTCACTGATCCCACTTTGCTTTCCCCGACGAAGGACAGCCTCCAGTAAAAGAAATCTTGAGTCTATTGGCCAATCGTGGTATTTGATCTTTTTTCTTGTGTGACAAGATGACATGCATGCTCTAGGCTTATTGCGTCCAACTTCACCAATCTGAAAGGGAATCACCTACGCTCGGGCTCCATCGGCTCCTCCTTCTCTCGATTCCTCGCCTTCTTCTCTGACGTCTCCTCCAGTGGCACCAGGACCGGCCCCTCCGCTCCCAGTTGGCCGAGTCGGGCGCGAGGTACTTTCCCCTTCGGCGTCCTCCATAGTCTCGTCATCGTCGTCGTCGTAGTTGTCGGTGTTGCGCACGCTGGCAAGCTCACGAGCCACGTTGACTTCCTCGCCCTGCAGCAGTTGGTTGACAATTTCGCCAATCTTGCGATCACGCGGGCTGATCCATGCTGGATCGCCGTTGCGGCTCTGAGGCTTGGACTGCAACCAGAAGACGTGACGTTGGGAAGAGGAGCCGAACTTCAGAGAGAATATGCGGCCGTTCGTCTTGGCTGTGGGCTGCGGTGTAGTCTTGTACTCGTATGGGACGAAGCTGCCGTCGGTGGGAACCATGACGAGGTCGAGTTCTGGCTCGGTGAGCGGAGCATCGCGTTTCCGCCAGCAGAAGTGAATCAGATCTGTAGCCTCATGGTTAGTATGCAGCTGTTACACTGAAGCAAGTAGACATACCATCTTCGGAATAGAGGTAGATGTAGCCAGGATCGGGCTGGGGCTTGACCTTGTATGGCCTTGAGGAAGTCTAGAAGCTTGGGATTAGCCTATGTTTTGCGTCGTGGTGGGCGCATGATAGCTTACATCAAGCTCACACTGGCCGGCCTTGAAGGTGATGATTGGCGCAATTGACATGGCGGCGTCTGTCGAAGGCTGCCTAAGAGACCTCAACCCAGGTAGATCGAGAAGTGTGAACGCAGCACTTGTCTGTGAAGGTCCGAATTCCAGGCAAGTAGATGGGACAAGAAGGAAATGAGGTGGGTGTAGTAAGTTGACGTGTTGAAGCTGGACGATTTCAGGCTGCAGGAGCTCTTACGTCGAGGTTCGGCGTTGTCATCGCTGATCAGTTGCTTGGCTGAGAGCCCACAGCACCAGCAAGGGCGATTTAGAGAGATGCGGCCCGAAGATTTTCCATTAGCTAGGTAGGGACCAGAGACCAGAGACCAGACACCCTTTTGGTTCTGGACCCTTCCCCTCCTCAACCCCTCCTCCCTCTTTGGAACTGCCTGATTGAAGCAGCCAGCACTAAGGTAGCAATAAATTCACCACTAAGCTGAGCTGCCCGCCCACGGTGCCCAGCGTGCAGGGCCCCCAGCCAGCGCAAATTTGGTAAAAAATCTCCTACCCCACCTAAAATCATTGACCAGACAACCACGCACCTTTTTTTTTCTTCCATTTCTTCCCAGTTCCCAACCTAATCAAACCCTTGATACCCTTTCTTCTTTACGACAAAATCTTCTTCTCTCCTGTTCCTTTCACTCCGTCAAGATGGGCTTCACCGATCTTCTCACCGATGCTGGAGCTACCAGTATGTCTTAACTCTTGTTGCTTTGATGCGCCGCCGTCTGTCGCCGCACCAGACACTGACCACTTGACTCAGTGCTCAACAACTGGTTGACCACCCGCTCCTACATCACCGGGTACGTACGACGCTCGTTCAGACTCGTCGCTCAGCATGCTCCTCCGAGAGATACATTGTATATGATGAGACAAATTGGTCCGTGTTTCAGAGGCGGACTCAAGACCCGCTGCCTGACGAAACAACAAGCACTTTGTGCAACTCTGATTACAATGATGCTCGAGCAGTCATGTCATACTGTTTTAGGATCGAGCATTAACAGCTAACTTGGCTGCAGTTACGCCCCTTCTCAGGCCGATGTTGCCGTCTTCAAGGCCCTGCAGTCTGCCCCTGACGCCGAGAAGAACCCCCACGCTGCTCGCTGGTACAGCCACATCTCTACCTTCGAGAGCGAGTTCGCCACTCTCCCTGGTGATGCCTCCAAGGCTTTCAGCGCCTACGGCCCTGAGGCTGGCGACCTGACCCTGAACCCCGCCAAGGCTCCCGAGAAGGCGGATGACGACGACGACGATGTCGACCTGTTCGGCAGCGACGAGGAGGAGGACGCCGAGGCTGCTCGCATCCGTGAGGAGCGTCTGGAGGCCTACCGCAAGAAGAAGGAGGCCAAGCCTAAGACTATCGCCAAGTCTGTGGTGACCCTGGAGGTCAAGCCTTGGGGTAAGCACTCTCTTCATACTGTTTTATGTTTTTTTTTTTTTTTTTTGGACCATACTGACCGTTTCTAGACGACGAGACCGACATGGCTGCTCTCGAGGCTGCCTGCCGCGCTATCGAGAAGGACGGTCTCGTCTGGGGTGCCTCTAAGCTGGTCCCCGTTGGCTTCGGTATCCGCAAGCTCCAGATCACCCTGGTCGTCGAGGACGAGAAGATCTCCGTTTCCGACCTTCAGGAGGAGATTGAGGCCCTGGAGGACTACGTTCAGTCCTCTGATGTTGCTGCCATGCAGAAGTTGTAAGGTGTTCTCAACGGATAGTCGCGCGTATGGATTTATGAAGCATGACGGGAAGGGATTTGATGATGCCATGAAGGGTTTGGGTTTATATGCATGAGTTGTGGGGGAATGAGTCTCGTCATGAAAAGTTTACGTACCCCATCATTTTACGATAGACCTGAATCATCGAATGACATAAATGGAAACAATTGTCATCTACAATGCCGGGCACATGCAAGAAAGGGTGATGATAATGATTTACTTTTGCGAGAGTTATGTGATATTTTTCATGGCAAGAAATGAGTCATATCTCTGAGGCATCGCATAATAAAGATATAACAACGATGGAAAAGTAATTGGAGATCTTTTACATGGTGTTAATGTTGGAAACCTGTTCAGAAAGTGAAGCTTGCAACGTTGCTGCGTACCTACTCAATAGCCTAGTGCAGGTAAAGGAGTGAAGGTGAGGGGCAATTTGGCGCCGATGGTGGTTTGTACCGGTTTGGCGGGGTAATTGTCTAACACTTCGCTTTTTGGGAGGGACGCGTTTTCTACGACGCGTAGGGACTTTCACCAGCACGGCTGCCCTCAAGTCACAGAAACGAACCATTGTACCCGATAGTCGCCGAATTGACTGTCACACGAACTTTGAAAATATGTACGGAGATATAGGTATCAAGCTGGTAAGTGTTCAGAGTTTCCACTTTCTTGGTGTGCTTCAATGCTGACCAGACGTTATAACGTAGGTGCAACATGCCAAACGCACGCAGAACCTCACGCACCTCCCGCCGTATCAGACAGAGATGGTACGCGCCGTAACGAGAGAAGTACGAGATTTAGATAAGGACGTCACAGAGCTCCTGGAGCCATTCCAGGGTTCTTTCGACCCCGCGGCGGATCAAGCCGTAGCCACAACACTACTAGTGAACCATCTCTCGATGCGCCGTGATAAACGGTGCCTACTTGCATACCACCGAACGCGCACGGACAAGCTTGAGGAGCTTGTATGGAATGGCGCGGATGTTGTCGACTTATCTGGGCAGCAGGTGCGTGAGGGTGCTGCTGGGGACACGTCGACGAGCAGTTTGAGTCCACAAGAAGAGGACTACGTCCGGCAATATGGCGATCTGTTGGCAGCGTATAAAGGCCAATGGACGGACATCGACTTGACGGGGAGTCTGGAACCCCCACGCGATCTATTCATTGATGTGCGGGTGTTGAAAGACGCGGGGGAGATCCAGACGGAATACGGGTACGTCTGTTTATGTTGGTTCCCTCCGGATGTTTCGATGGCTGACCGAGATACAACACAGAGCGATCACCTTAACAAAGAACAGCCAATTCTACGTTCGACAGGGTGATGTTGAACGACTCATCGCTCAAGGATATCTTCAAAAGCTCAGCGGATGAACTACCGACATTTCCGATGTGACCAGAACCCCATCACGCATCCATCACTACTTCCGAAACCACATTGTGTTGCTTGTTCAACACCTGGGTAAACAGAGCCTGCATCCGCGACCTTTTAGGCAAAGCAATTCAACTGCTCGACCGGTCGGAAGTTGTCTCAGCCAAAAGTTGTCTATCACAGCTTGACAATGGGTAGCTCAGAAATCATCAGCAGTGTCTGGATGGTGTCATGACATCGAACAATGTTGCAAGTCATCGGCCGGCAAATGCCATGTTAATTGAGCCGCCGCATCCCGAGTGGAAGTACGTTGACGGGGATCCCGGGGTGGCGCCCGGCCAGCGCCAATTCCTCAAAAAGGGAGGGTGACAGTGCAGGCGGGCTAAGGAAAAAAAAATTTCATCGGTCATACATCAAGCGTAGCACGACAAGCAGCCATTTGAGCGTTGGATGTGGCTTAAGCATGCGGGGAGGAAGTCTTGTCGCCATCATCTTTCCCAACCGCAGGCATATCATGATGAGCGTGGTATTACCGCATGAACCTATCTTGAAGCGGATGGTCAAGGCCAATGAGGTGGACATTATCTTACCCCGCGGCGCCTTGGGTGCGATTTCTTTTTATATGATTTTGACAGCAATGCATAGCCGTCGTACAAGTGTATATATATGTACGGTATGACCTATCTGCGAGGTTAGTTGCCCCAGAAATAATACGAGATCGAAACAATAGCGATAGTCTAGTATGCAATGAAGGTTCAGACTAATGTTGTTGTGTCTCCGATGTGGTATGCTCGGCCCGTTCCAAGCGGTCCAGGGAATCAATTAGTGGTGCACTGAAAATCTTAGTTCTAATAACATACTGATTTTTTCTTTACCATAGCTGGTTGTTGAGGGGAGTTTGATGCGCGGATAATTACTAGTAATAATAGTAATAGTTAGTAGTTACTCCTCGTTGTTAGTGATGCTGGCTTTTTTTTTTTTTTTTCTTTTCTTTTTCTGCGGCTCCGAAGCCAAGCGAATCAGCAAAGCCGGTAGCAAGCATTTGCATGTAACGGTGCAGAAAAAGACTAGCATTGCCAGGATCCAATAGGCCGAGACCCATGAACCAGACCCTTGTTGATGCTGCAGCCGCCTGCATGAAGGTCCCTCATCTTGTCATGGCCACATGCAAGAAAAAATCTTGGACGGTGGTTGCCGGCGAAGGGTGCAAAAGACTCTACAGGTAGTATTGTCACTCGCTTTAGCCGTAGCTTAATTCTTATAGTTTGGGCCTTTAAGTGAAAACGATCAATTTAATGTTTCTCAATCAGCTTAATATTGCGTCATCCTTCAATTGCACGCCCCTGCTTTTTTTTCCATTTCAAAGTTCTTTACTACGAGTAATTAGTATTAGTATTTTCTTTCCTCATCTCTATCTCCCACGCGCGCACTGGGAGCCCCACCGACGGACTCCCGTTAGTCTGGGTCGCTTTATCATTCCTTTATCTTTGGTCTGTCGTGCATTCGAGTACAAGCACTTGTACGAGTAAAGCCTCGATTACAGACCTACATCTTCTTCCATGCGGCATCCATAGGTCCTAACCTGCCCTTCGGCTTGCTCTTTTCTGAGCCCGAGGCTCAGCACGACCCATCATGTCTTCGCCTATTCCTGGCTTCTCTTCCTGGAGGAGGAGGGCGTCCAGCGTGACGACGACGACGCCAGCGGTACAAGCGCCACCTCGCGAGAACGCGGAACGACATGATTCTCTTGTTCCCAACGAGCTTGGGACCTCACCCGGTGGTCATGCGGAATCAATCACCAACTTGGGGCGGCTGTCCTCTTCTTTCAATTCCATGTCAGGCCAGAGAGAACCCATTCGCTCTTACATCCATAGCTCTGTTCGAGATCACCTAGGTACGTGGACCCTACCAGGCTTAAAGGAAAAGCCTTTATCTTCAATGCAGAAGCACTGACATGAGAGCTAGTTCCCATCGACAGCGCACAAAATGCCCGGACTGTCCGCGAAGATACCGCAGAGCTGGCTAGTTACCTGCTCTCGGATAGACAGGCGTCAGGCAGCCCAGCTTTCCTGGTCCGCTCAAGCAGACCCTCCGTCTTCGACATAGCCGGAGTCGACGATTCCCGATCCGAGCCCGCCGATCTACCTACACGAGACGATGGTGTAATTCCTGAGGTTCCCGAACCTCCGTCCCCGCCTAACCAGGGCCGGGATACAACTGAAGATGGCCCCTCAGCTCTTGCGAATCTTCTGAGAAAGTCGCCCCCAGAGTCTGTTGTAGAAGAAACACAGGGTCCGCAGGGTGCGAGAGCTGAGGAGGCAGAGACTGAGCCTGAGGAAGCCCAGGTGGTCGAATCACCACAGCCCAAACGAGCATCACGACAGGACGACACCCAAGAACTCATGACAGAGCGGACGCCTTTGCTGAGAACCGAATCTTCCGGAGGCGAATCACCAGGTGAAGACCTCGAAGGGCAGAAGCGTGAGCCTCGGAAAACCTTGTTGAGCCAACTAGCTGAGCGAGCTCACATGATCGGACAACATGCTTCCAACACATTTTCCATTGCAAAAACTCCTAAGCAATGGAATGTGAAGTCGCTTTTCCAAACTGTACTTGTTGCGCCTGCCTCGTGTCTGCCTGCGGTCTGCGTCGGCCTTCTACTGAACATCTTAGACGCTTTATCTTATGGTACATTAGTTGACCTTATCTTACTCAATACAACGTGCAGCTAACATTTTCAGGCATGATTCTGTTCCCTCTCGGGAAGCCCATCTTCGCCCATCTAGGACCTGCTGGCATATCCATCTTCTACGTGAGCACCATTATATCCCAGTTGACGTTCTCGACTGGGAGTATATTCAAAGGGGCTGTTGGCTCAGAACTGGTGAGTTCACGTGAGGAATTGTACTTTGAGAAAAGGAGCTAACATATCTTGCAGATTGAAGTGGTCCCTTTCTTCCATAACATGGCATATAGGATCACAGATATTGTCGGCCAGGATAACCCGGACGCAGTTATTGCGACAACAATTGTGTCGTACGCGATGAGCTCCATGATCACTGGCTTAGTATTCTATCTCATGGGAAAATTCAAATTTGGCTTCATGATTGGCTTCATCCCACGACATATCCTCATCGGCTGTATCGGAGGTGTCGGATGGTTCCTTATTGCTACCGGCTTTGAGGTTTCTGCCAGGCTGGAGGGCAGTCTCGAATACGATATGAAAACGCTGCATGCTTTGACACGGCCCGAGGCTCTACCCCAGTGGATCATTCCTCTGGTGCTTGCTATTGTGCTTTTCTACGGACAGGCCAAGGTTGCGTCGAAATACTTCCTACCATTATACATTTTGGCTATTCCTTGTATCTTTTACATATTCGTTCTATCACTCGATGTACTCGACCCTGATACCCTGCGCGACAGCGGTTGGATTTTTGAGGGCCCACCTGCCGACGAGCCCTGGTGGTATTTCTGGACATTGTTTAGTAAGTTGACGCTTTGGACGAACGAATTGTGCTTGGCTAACCCCTATACAGAATTCACTCTTGTCCGTTGGGACGCTGTTGCGCAGTGTATACCAGCTATGTTTGCTCTGACGTTTTTTGGCATTCTCCACGTCCCTATCAACGTTCCTGCTCTCGCCCTGCAATGCGGCGAGGACCATGCAGATCTTGACAAGGAGTTGCGACTCCATGGTTTCTCCAATTTCCTATCTGGATGTTTAGGAAGCATTCAGAACTACCTCGTTTACGCCAACACTGTCTTTTTCATGCGCTCAGGCGGTGACACGAGGCTTGCTGGTTATATGCTGGCAGCTCTTACCCTGGGCGTTATGATGATAGGACCCTCACTTATTGGATTCATCCCAGTGATGATGGTTGGGTGTCTTATCTTCGATCTTGGTTTTGAACTGCTTTTGGAGGCTGTGTGGCTGCCGAGGAAAAAGTTGAAGCTGGCCGAGTACCTGACAGTGATCGCCATCGTTTTGGTTATGGGCATCTACGACTTCGTGATTGGCATCGGCGTTGGCATTTTACTAGCATTTGTGTCACTGGTGGTGCAAACATCTCGAGTCTCCGCGGTCAGAGGAACGTTTGCTGGCGATACTGTCACCTCGACAGTGCGCCGTAACCCCTCCCAACATCGTTACCTACAGCGTGTGGGTGGGCAGATCTATATCATGAAGCTTACCGGCTATCTGTTCTTCGGCACAATTGTTAGTGTTGAGGAGAAGATCCGTGGCTTGCTTGACATGGAGACTTTTGCCCAGAAGCCCATCAAGTTCCTGGTGCTGGATCTGTGGTATGTGTCCGACCTCGACTACTCTGCTGGGGAGGTTTTCAACACCATCAGCCGACTGCTTGACAAGAAGGGCGTTGTGTTCGTTCTAAGTGGCGTTGATGCGGAAAGCCAACTCGGACGCAATCTCCGCGCCGTGGGTCTAGGCGAGAGTGGCATCGAGGTTACTATGCTGCCAGACCTCAACTCTGCCCTAGAGAGCTGTGAAAATGAGCTGCTCAAGACACTTTACGCTCGCCAGCAGGAGATGAATGCGACGAAGCGGATTGCGACGCCGAGTCTGGACGTGCCAACTACAGGCAAATCTTCATTTTCCTCTTTCGATCCGCCCTTCAATTCGCCGCGGCAAAATCATCTGGTTGAAGCTGCGAGCGACGCGCTACAAAGTATAGAGGTGCAGCGTCCCAAGAAATGGCAGAGTTTTAAGGAGCCTCTGCGCCTCATGCTCCAGATCTTCCAGGGCCTAAGCGATAAGAACGAGGACTTTTGGTTCCAGGCAACCAACTACTTTAAGCGCTCAGAATTCGGGGCTGGCACAGTGCTCTTCCGACGAGGTGAAGCCGCAGACGGCTTTTATCTGGTAGAGCGCGGCATCATTCGGGCTGAGTACGACTTGCCGCAAGGCTGGCTATGCGAGAGTATCATGGCTGGAACGACATGCGGCGAGCTGCCGTTCTTCTCGGAGACTGATAGGACGGCTACGGCACAGGTGGAGAGAGATTGCGTTGTGTGGGCGATGGATCGCGAAGGGTGGAACAAGCTCCAGAAGGAAGAGCCTGAAGTTGCTAGGGAGCTGCTGAGGGTGTCTCTCAAGCTCACAAGTGAGCGTATGAGCTCGATTACCTCTTATATCCTTACTATGGCGGGTTAGGCAAAAGTTTAGGGGCATGGTGTTTTGGGAAGCATGTTTTTTGTTCATGTATTAGCAGCAATTGGGGGGTTAGCACTATATCAGTGGCATGTACGGGCGGTTAACAGGGGTTACAAGCGATTTGTTTATATATAATTGGATTCATAGGTGCTATTTGCACCCATTTTTCACTTCACCGGTCATTCTGGGATGTGATTTATGAATAAGGTTATCCGTAGTCGTGCCTTGAATTACATGTCTCCGAGCCTAAATCATGCTGTTTATCACGGACAAGCCTCATTGCGGTGTCGTCACCTTCTTTTTACACACTTCCGAATCACGGATATAAACCTCCGACCTAATCCATGGGAGCTGTTCTCTGTCCAGGACAGCTTTGGGGAAATTCTTGATTTTGTCCCTTGTATGCGTGCTCGCTTGCATATTAGACTGGATCCACGGCAACATCGGCAGCCACCCGTGCGCCAAGCAATGCCGGGCCACGACTATGGATCAGGCCTAACGACAATCGATCGAGATGAACAAACTTAACTTACGCGGCCTTACGACCCGCCAGCGAATCCCCTTTCCAATATTTTGCCTAACCCATCGTGATTTGGCGACCAACAAGACCTCTGGGACTAAACATTAGCTACTTGTCAGCATTGGCGCAGAGCTGAACATGGAGCCCTTGATGTCTTTGAGAACAAGGTACTGACTCTGGGATCTTCAGAGCTAGTGGATGTGATATGTGGGATTCGTGATTCAACTGACGTCAAACCACTCCAAGCTTCGAGATGGGAGACCCAAGCTTGACATCCAACAGTTGTCCTTCCTTACAGCTAGCTCATAAACTCAGCAGCAAAACGCCGTCATAGAAAACAGACAGTTACGAGCCTATAATATGGAGCTCCCCATACACATACATATGGCTTGTTCCTGAATCAGGCCCGTCCCGTCTGCTTTCACTCTCCTCATCTTCCATTTCCAATCCCCATCAGCCGTTTCCCCATCATGGCTGTGAGCTCTCTCCTCTACGCCTTGCCGTTGGTGGCTTCCGCCTCGGGTTCAGCTCTGTACTCTACTTACAGCTTCAACCCGCTACACCATCTCTCCGGCATTGCGCCTTACTTCGAGCCTCAGGATCCTCCCACCAACCCGGATGCTCCTCAGGGATGTATTCCCGAACGTGCGGCGTATCTTTCTCGTCATGCTGCTATCTACGCCAACGACTTTGACTTTGAGGAGTACATTGAGCCTTTCATTGAGAAGCTACAGAACAACACCAAGCAGGATTGGACCAAGGTTCCCCATCTTAGCTTCCTGGATGAGTGGATTGCGCCCATCTCGGACGACGAGGTCTCTATTCTGACGCGCGTGGGCCGTCTAGAGGCTACCAAGCTCGGAGTAGACCTCAACTTCCGATACCCCAACCTGAAAGTGCCAAAGAAGATTTGGACTTCGACCGCCGATCGTACCGTTGTTTCCGCCAAGTCTCTAGCCCAAGGTCTAGAGCCCAACGACGATGACAAGAGCATCGAGGTGGTCGAAATCTTCGAGTCAGAGGAGTCCGGTGCCGACAGCCTTACACCATACAAGGCCTGCCCGGCTTACGAGGGATCCGCCGGCGCCGAAGAGTCTAGCGAGTACAAGAAGAAGTACACCAAGCCCATCATCAAGCGCTTCAACGCCCTCGCCCCAGACTTTGAGTTCACGGAAAACGATGTCTTCGGCATGCAGCAACTCTGCGGCTACGAGACCGTCGTCCGTGGCAAGTCACAGTTCTGTGACCTCAACCTCTTCGGTCCCGATGACTGGCTTGGTTGGGAGTACTCCGAGGACGTTCGCTACCACTACAATGCTGGCTACGGCTTCGAGGCGGCCGGATACGTTGGGCTGCCGTGGCTCAACGCCACGGCGAACCTTCTCATGGAGGATAAGAGCGAGGACAGCGAGGACCTGCTGGTGAGCTTCACGCACCGTGAGCTGCCGCCTATGGTGCTCGTAGCCATGGGTCTGTTCAACAACTCAGCGCCCAACGGCGCTGAGAACATCAACGACACTCTCCCGCTCGACCGCATCAACTACCGCCGCGCCTGGAAGAGCTCCCACGTGGTGCCGTTCCTAACCAACGTCGCCATTGAGCGCTTCAACTGCACAGGCAGCTACGGCTACGACGACGGCGAGTACTACCGTGTGTTGGTCAACAGCTCCCCGCAGGACCTACCAGGCTGCGCTGATGGACCCGGCACGAGCTGCTCGCGCGATGGGTTTGAGAGCTACCTGCAGGAGAGGGTCGACATGTTCAGCGGGTTCTCGGAGAAATGCGGCGTTGACTACAAGAACAGCACGGATGTAATGACCATTTACGACAACAACAAATCATCTGATGGCAAGGGGGAGGAATCTGAGAAGCGATACGAGGCTGCCTTTTAGTGAAGAGGGAGAGACTTGATGACTTTGTCCTCTCGCATAATGTTTTACGAGTAAATACGGCCGGAAGTTGTAGATAGGGACTAGAGGGTGGCTAAGAAGCAATAGTTAATCCCATAGATACCCCAAGATGATCTAATAATAATTATTAGTTGACTAAATTACCGCTCTCGAAATCTCATATAACCTTTGGCAAAGCATCAACAACCCTGGTCTTCTCATTAGGGTTAGTTACTTGGACCACATCTGACAAGCATCACTTAGTTTCCTTTACTTCTACCATTTATAGGGGCCGCCTTGCGGGTTATCCATCGCCTACAACTCCATAACTACCGCCGCAGGTAATTGAGCAAGTTCGCCTTGTGGGGTTTCGCCACCGGACCTCAATCCAGAACATGTCGGGCAAAAGGCGTAACAGCATTCCTGGCTAAGCCTTACCTGTACGGATAACATATTGGGATTTTCAACCTCAACCCTCTTTAATAATAACGCCTTGAAAATCAAGTGCTGCGGGTCAGTACATCGAATCCAGCAAATACATCATCATATTTTATTGTATACCATTAGACCATGCCGCAAAGCTTGCGCTCTATCCTAGGAAATTCCAATCGAGTTAGGAAACCATCTCGGCAAACATCATCCTCTTCTCTCGCATCCTCCACAACCTCCCCACGCAAACAGCAGCGGCCATCGTCATCATCGCCATCTCCCAGAAAACCCCGAGGAGAGGCGGCAGCAAAGAAGAGGAAGAAGCAAGAATCCGGAGAGGACAGCCAAGACAGCATTATCTTTGATGAGAAACTCGACGATGTCGGCACAGCCCAGCTCCTCAACGACCTAACCCTACGCGATGTCGTTCAGGCAATGCGCTACGTCCGCCGACACATGTTCGACCCGGTTCCGGAGAGGGGCTTCACTTCTACCCGCACGACGGAATTGCTAAACTATCGCGCTACCTTTCCGCCTATTGTCACTCTCGCCCATCTCCACGCTCTTCTGGATTCACCCACCGCCACCGAGCGGGAGGCTGTAGACTTGCTAGCTAGGGGCATTGTCCGCAGGGTGAGGATCGAGAGACGTGGTGGCCAAGGCGAGGCTCTGATCGAGACGCCTGAACTTCTGGCCATGCTAGACTCATCGTCATTATCGAGCGAGGCCAGGGAGCGGTTCGCTAGGTTTCTGAGGGAGAACCCTACGGCAAAGGTCGTTCCGCGGGATGCCTTAACCGACAGACAAGCAGACGAGCTCATCCGAGTAGGGTTTCTAACCAGCGCCAACGTACATAGCCAACGCGGAGACGATACGCTTCACATGCGTCCCGAAGAGCGGGTCACCTTGACATCTATTCAGCGGGTATCACAGTTCGCCTCTGGGAGCATATCCGCCGTAGGAGGTCCCAACGCCCTCCATCTTGCAGGCGGTGGTGGCGGTGGTGGAGGTCCGCCCGGCCTCATGCGCTCAGCTTCCTCGTCCTCAGCGTCCTCCTTCGGGTCTGACCTCAAGATCGCCATCCCCGGCCATGGCCGGTATCTAAAGCTCGCAGCTGCAACTATTGAGTGGCTGCGGGAAGCTTTAGGAAGAACCAAGTTCGGCGAGTGCCCCGAGACTTGGCTTAAAGAACGATTCGAGAGCGGAGGGTTGTACGGTACTCGATGGAAGGAGTTTTCAGGGGTCCGTTGGGAGTGGGTGCTTGGGCAAGCCGTCGGACTCGGGGTGGTTGAGATCTTTGAGACTGGAAGCGTGGGAAAAGGCATCAGAGCTTTAGGTTGAAGTCACAATGCGCCAAATCGGGACAGAGAGATGGTGTTGATCGGATTTACTATTTTCAGTAATTTGGGAGTTTACTTATAGTACACTGGCAAGACGTCACCATCACAGACGTAAGGCAGTCTTTGCAACCATATCACTTGGTCTGTTGCCGGGGAAGATGATATTTGTACTTATTTAGATTCAGCCGTGCCCAAGTACTGCTAACTAAGATCAACTCTTGGGACGAGGGGGCCGGTGGAACAACATAGTTGCAGCCGCGAGTATCACTGGAAGGATACTAACGAGCTCTCCGAGCCCTGCGTAAGCAGGCGGGATGCGGACATGGACAAAGGCACCAGACGCCAAGAGGATCGCCAGCACGTTATAGAGGGCGGCCCAGACAAAGTTGAAGACAATCCGTCGGAAGGCTGACCGGGCGATGTCAAGAAGGTGAAGGACACCACTCAGTCCAGCGAGCAGAACAACATCGGCAGCCCCTTGGGTTACCTCGCTGGAGCCAAGTGAACCGGCCAACTGCACGCCCACGTCAGCCTGCGAGACGGCGACCGCATCGTTGGTGCCATCACCACAGAAAAGGACAACTTTGCCCTGGGCCATGAGAGAGGAAACATACGCTTGCTTCTCAGCAGGGCTGCGACGTGCCGCCACATTTCTCAGTGGGATGCCAGCCTCGATGGCCACTGCTTCCACGGCCCCTTTTTGATCACCCGACACAAGGTGAACAACAATATTGCGCCGGCCAAGCTGGGCTACCACTGAGCGAGCATCTGGCTGGAGTCTGCCTCGGAGTGCAAAGTAGGCCAATAGAACATCTTTACGAGTCACGCACAGTACTGTAAGCCACTCAGCGAGGGCTTGGGCAATAGCAGGGTGCTGTTCTTGAAGAGTCCAAACCGGGTTCCCTGCCTTGATAAGATCTTCTTCATGACTCGCAATCACGCCATCACCTGGAATCATGTGAGTTTCTGTAACGGCTACGGGCGTCACGCCCTTAGCTTCCAGAAACCGCGCTACGGCCACAGAGACCGGATGGTTGTTGTCACTTACCAAAGCTTTCGCCACAGCCAAAGCGCCGTGCTTGTCGTCAGAAAAGACCTCGTGAGAGACAACATCTAGATCCGCCACTGTGATAGTTCCCGTTTTATCAAAGACAAAGTCTGTGACTTTTCGAGCTCGGATGGAGGATTCGCCCGACTTGATGATGACACCGCCCCGAGCCGCGATACCTCCTGCGACAACGAGCACCATGGGAACGGCAAGGCCTAACGCACATGGGCATGAGACGGCCAGAACGGCTACAGTATACGAAACGGCGTCGGCCACAGCCCGGCCACCCGATACAAACCGCACTTTAAGACCGACAAGAATCCAGACGACCAGGACCACAACAGCCACTGCGAAAACGACGGGCACAAAATAGCCTGCCACGCGATCTGACAAGTCCTGGACCTTGGGCTTCGATCTAGAAGCCTCCTCCACCAACCCAGCAATGTCAGTCACTGTGTTCTCTCCAGGGAGTCGGGTCAGTCGAGCTAGCATTGTGCCTGAACCGTTAACGGTGCCCGCGATCACATCCATTCCTGGCTTCTTGGTGATTGGAATACTCTCACCAGTGATCATTGACTCGTTGACTTCGCTATACCCTTCAAGAACGACACCGTCGGTAGGAATGCGGGAATGGGGAGTTAGCTTAAATGTGTCTCCCAACTGCAGGAGGCGAGAGTCGATTTCGCGTTTACTACCGTTCTCAACGACTATCATTGCTGTAGTCGGCTGCAAAGACCGGAGTGATACGGCCTCGGTTGCTCTGATACGGGCGTAGGCTGCGACCAATCGGCCGAGGAGGATAAAGGTCACAAGTAGGGTGCTAGTCTCGAAGAGCTCAGGGATCTCCAGTGGCCTATTGACCATATGGAACACGAAAGCGACAATGGAGTAGACATATGCTGCGGTAATGCTGATTACCACCAGCATATCCAACTCAAGAGCACCGTTCCGGATCAAGGCAGTCAGGGCAGGCATATAGAACTCGCGTACCGCGATAAGTTGTACCAGTGTTGCCAATACCAATGATGCTGCAGCCTTCTCCTTCCAACTCAACGACGTGGGTGCCCAGGCCATGACAACGACCGGTATTGTCAAGAAGGCACTCAAAGCTGTCTTCAAGAGCTGAGCGCGAAGTCTTTCCCGACCACTGTCCCTTGTCCAGACAGGGTCAGCCAAGAAGGGTGGCTCACCAGGATGTGAACCCAAGGCATCCCCTATCGAGGCAACGAGAGCCCGTGCTCCTACGATAGTCGGATCGTACGATATCCTGGCTACTTTCTTGTTTAGCTGGAGGATATGTTGCAGTCCAAGAACTTCATGTTGCGCCAGGGCCTCTGCCTTCGCCTTAGGCATAACGAGGTCGATGAAGTGGGCCGCAGTGCGCTCAACAATGCAACGGAAGCCACTGTGTCTCTCCGCAAATAGAACGGCATCCTTGACAGATTGAACGCGCGTGTCTAGCTGGAAAACAGCCTTCCCCCGCATGAAATTGACCTCGACCTGAGAAATCCCCGGGCTCGTCAGAAGAGCCCTCTCCAGGCTTACGGCGCAACTGGAGCAGTCCATACCATCAACTCTGATGGTGACGGATTCTATGGCACCGGCAGTCTCAAGATCGTCCCCGGTTGTGGGCGCAAGATAGCGCGGGCTATTATCATCATCATGAGGGTGGTGATGGTGGTGATGGTGAGATTGCTCGGTATCATCATGATTATGGTGGTCGTGTGTGCACCCATGTCGAGTTTCCGAAACTAACCCCGTGTGAGAATGTCGGTCGCCCTCATGCCGCTCGTCCGGCGCCTGGTTAGAGCCAACCCGGCTACCTGGGTTCAAAGTAGCAGGGGACGTTGCTGTTTCGTAAGAACGATATGGGATGGTGCTCGCATTACTGATGCTATTCGTATCCATCGTTGAGTATGTAGGTCTTGGACAACACTGTGCCCGTATTTGGCCTCGCTTCCTTTTGACAGATTGGCTTTAGAGGTACAGGCCAGGAGATTTTCAAATAGGAATACCAGCTGTTTCTTGGCCTAGAATGCTGAATGAAGTACCTTCAAAGGCGGGGAGAGGAAACGTATGTACACCATGGTTGGTGTAGGATGCTTATTTGAGCCTCTCTGGCGTCAGTGACGGACATAGCATCGAGTCTATCGAATCAAGAAAGTAACCTGTGGGTTTGCAACCGTAGCTGTCATACGGCTCGCATCGTGTGTAACGGCTTTTCATTAAGCGTAAGAATCTTGTGGTCGCTGAATCTTCATTGGAGGTGGCCGGACTTCGTCATAGCATAGTACTTGGCGAATTTGGGCTCTTGGAGAGCGATAATGTTGCGCATCGCACACCGAAGTGTACAACATCGTAGACGACTCCGGAAAGGTCAGCTATAGACTCTGATCAGACTTCTGGATATGCTGGTGAGAAGTTGTCGTGGTGATAGCCGGGGTGATGTCCTCGGCGGCCCAGATCTGAAGCAAAGTCCAGAGCCAAAATGCTTGTGTCACCACGCGACTATCTCTAGAATTGATTTGGGCAGGTCCTTCTCTGTTTCAATTGACATTGGGGAATGCCATGGAAGGTGCTCATTGAGGAAGTCGCAACCTGTGATCTCAAACATGACGTGGGCTCTCGACTTTCCCTTTGGTACTCCCTAAACATTGACGATGATCGTACAAATCAGCATCATGTGTGGCAAAAGGGAAGCGACTGTAGGATAATCAGTGAGCGAGGGGTGTGGGCATCAGATGAACACAAGCAGCTTACAATGGTAGCAACCCTCATCTTGCCAAAGTCATGGCTATGTGATATAGGCTTCAGACAATTCGATATATCAAATCATCTAAAACCATGAGCAGATAATAGAAATATAAATCTATAACTTCAGAGGCCCGATCAAGTATCCAGATCCTGCTCCTCTCATCACTTTTTTAATCTTCCAGTACCTTGCGGATGTTCTGGTCTGGCTCGGGATGTGAATCATGTTGGTTTTGCTGGTCATCCTACCCTGTTCTGCTACTGCAGGTAATGCTAGTATTAGTCTTGTCGTTTGCCAGCTACGTACGATGTAGCGAATTCTTGAGGGCTATATGGATCCGTTGACTTCATAAGTCATACAAAAGTTATCTGTTGGTAGGATTCACCTGATTTGTGGGCGTCGCCTCATGATATAAAGCAGGAAAATAAGCTAGTATTCATCACCGAGCAGGAAATTGCGGCCAAGCGTCCTTTGAACGCTCCAAGACTAATCACAGCTATTAGACCTTCGCGTAACGGGTACCAGCTACAGACATCGAGGATTCTCATTCCTATAGTCGTAGGTCTACAGAGGCCGGTATCTCCAGACAATCGAAAACTTGCTATTGAGGCGCGACTACCATCTTATCTCAACGATATTACGGGTAGATCGCATGCTCGGTCGATAGTGCCGGCAATATTAGGTGCAGAAAAATGCAGCTGCAACATGCAGACGCGCGCGCAGCAAGGGACATCCCGCACCCGCATCCTGCAAATTCCCGCAAGGATTTTCCCGTGATCGATGCTCTTGAACTCGACATGAACACCCGTGCAGTATGTATCCTTGTACGAATAGATGGACTGCTGGTATTGACCTGGCCGTCGGATATGGTTGTTCTGCGCAGCCGACATATGGAACGACAGGCATGATAGGAACGAGGCGGGGAGATTTAATGATTGGGCCTCCGCGAGTGTGATATCTAGTGATTCCTCCACACTTTGGAGAACCGTTAGACATCGGGCATGCGAGTCGCCGAATCTGGGTTCCCGCACGAGGAGCTGTCAGGTCCCGACCGGGGGATTCAGCCGGGGCCGGTTCAGCCGCTTTACCTTATGTAGATGCGAGGTCGTGGATGCTGGACGCGCTAATACTTCTCATTGAGTTCATACTCTGCGCGGTACACGTCAGGGGTTTAACGTTAATTATGCCATCTTTACTACAAGGTAATTACTCTTCAAGACTTTGACGCGGCTGGGGGTGATTTGCCAAAGTTTCGAGCCCGTGCTTGTTGCAATTTGCATGCATAGGTCCTGTCTATTTAACACTAAACGATAATCGACAAGTTAATGTGAAAAGTGACGAAGGGAGAAAGTTTCCAGAGCCAACTTCGGGATTTCTTGAAAGCAATGCAACCATCAAGGCCCAAGGGGTAGCAGCAAGCCTACCACACCAGCCGCTTCTCTAGCCGGTCTGACAAGACTAAAGCAACCCCCTGCCTTAACATGCGCGTTCTCTCTTTTTCACAAGTTCTTTTTTCCCACATGCTCGGGCGGGGGCTTATACCTGGCCCCCTCGGTGGGACCGTTCGCGAGAACTGTCGACGAAGAAATGATTAGCGCCATTGCCTGCTTCATATCGTCACTGCTATTGTTCAAGCTTCTGACTAGGGGATAGTCAAGAGGCTGCTCGGGCAGGCTGAGTTGTGGTAGTGGACTGAACAGCGCATAGGAACTGATTGCTGACTGAAGTATTAGTTTGAGTCTTCTCCAGTCCTCCTGGTTTTGTAGTCAATGTCTCTCCATCGAATCATTGTCCGCGAGGCTTATCCTCCAATCTAGCCCCAGGATCGCGCGTGCTGGGGTTCCCGGTGGCTCGGAAGCGTATCAAATCCCCTGCGAACCTTTCTAAACGTAAATTATTCTATCGTGGCGGAGTATTACTTGTGTGGATTTGCTCGTACCTACTGGTCATTATCTATGGTTACATCAGATTCATGTTTTCTCTGAAGAATCCGAAAACTTGCCTTGTCCAGGCTGCTCAAAAAAGGGCTCTCCCTTTTCCTTATCAGGGGGTCAAGGCCGTCTCCCTGACGCGACGAAAACGCCAAATGCCCGAATACCAAGAAATACGACCTTAGTATGAAATATTGAGTGGTATTGGTGTTCAGTGGTGGGCTTATTCTATGCGCAGGGTCCAGCGTCTTTAGTCGCTGCAATCCGGCTCCTTACGATGTTCATACACGCTTTAGGCAGCATAGAATGCAATCCGGTTTCCGACAGATGATGAGACGATGTCAAGCAGTCTCCAAGTCTTACTGAAGCCCCTTTGTGACGCTGAGCAAAACATCTTGCGACGCGAAACCACTCGCAGATATAACAAAGGTCTGATCTGCTATAGTTTTTACAAAAGCAAGAAGGGAATCGAGGCCGGATGCTTGGTAAGACAGCTTCATCCCTGTTACATTTAGAGCTCGAAAAGACCTCGGTGGCGTTCCCCGGCGACCCCCCCGTCGACCGTTTCGTGCTATCTGCTGCGCAACGGGACCGCCAAGGTCAAATCCGCTCACTCGGAGTTGCGGTTTCGGTGACAGGAAGATAAAAGGGGGGAGAGAAAACGCGAGCTGTCAATATTATGTGACGAGGCCAATTTGGGTCCTTTGGGGTTTTGTTTGCCGGGCCGAAATATCAGAAGCAAGTCCGAGATTGCTTGTTACAGATGCCTTGAGTGGTGAGATACCTTAATTGATTTCTGTCTGAGGAGTATGTAGTAAAAGAAAGAATTGAAGCTGCGGCCGATGGAGGATCATATCTGGCGTAATTAGAGATCTAGCGTTTGCGCTTCTCTTAGATACCTGGAAGCCACCTGTGAGCCACCTGGCAAAGGCACTAAAGCTGCTGGCAGCCGTCACTGGACGCATAACCCCAAGCCCCCACTGCCGCCGGCAGACCCGCTGTGCGAGAACTGGTACAGTTGAGTTAGGTGCTAGGATGCGCAATAACTTAGGTACCTGATGTACCTGAGTTAGCGGGAAGCACCCACCAGTTGCATCACATCGTGCCGAGCTGGGTGCATAATGGGGTACAAGACACCACGCCATTTGTGCCTTACAGGGGGTATCCAGGGCTCTAATGACCTGAGCATGGGGTTGCGAGTGAGCCCACTGTGACTGACTGAGTCCACTGGAGCCCACGTTAATTATGCGCTATCCCAATGCACTTAGCACCCCTAACACCCCCAGCACCCTTAACACCCGGGTGGCCCCTTCTGGGTTCGGGTCCTCTCGAGCTTGGCTAGCCAATAGCAGCGCAGCCACACGGGACCCGCATATCGTAATTACGGTAATTAGACCTAGTCCCTCTCCTGCTCCTGCTCCTCTCCATGCACAGTCCTGGATAATTGTCACTTAGTGTGACAGTGATAGTGAGTGACGGCCTAACGACTCCTACTCGTACTACCTAGCCTCTAGGAGCCAACCATCCAATCCATCACAACCACAAATCCTATCCGGCTGGACACTGGTTGCACATGTACTCGCACCAGCACTCCTCTCCCCCCTTCTTGCTGCAACTTGTACGATACTCGTGCTTTAGCTTCTGCGGATAATTCTTATTTTCACTGCGCACAGCTATCGGGTACGAGTCGTGCACAAGCAAGCCTCGCACTTCCCTCGTTGTTTAGTGCGATCCCCTCATTCAACTCTACTACTGATTAGCACGAATCGTCGACGACGACTTCCCCGCCCGTTCCGCGCCGTCGTTTCTCTAAGCCGACTCGGACTTGGTTCACGACGAAGACTAAGGGTCTGTGCCACCATACTCGAACTTTAAGGTACGCTTCTGCTGCCACCCACCCTCTCCAGGAACCCGAACGACAGACTTCCAACCGTTCCGACGCCACCACCATCTATCAAATTGCCAACGGCCCAACCCGAAGCCAGACACCCTGAAGCGCTTCCCGCGATTCATCTGGTTCGGAGAGAGACATCACGAGGGGCAACGCAATTTTTTGATACATTGATTCATTGAAGACCGGGGGACGCTAACCAGTCGTGCTCCTTTAGTTCCCCCTAGTGTAACGGAGCAAAAAAGAAAGCGTCAACCCACGCCGCTAGTGCCCGACTATCGTCAACACCACTCGCGCGCCCAGCATCTCAAGGGGCTTCTTCCCTTGTCGACGTTCTTCCCCCCGTACACGGATCCTAGGGAGGAAAACAAAGAGCGTTGTTTGCCGTCATCGACTGCCCTTCCGTCACTCGTTATCACACGACGCTCCTTTGTGCGATCGCTTTGTTCAGATCTCGCTTCTCCCTGTTTTACCATATCGTACGGGCTCATGACCTCACTTAACGAACGACCCGACACCCTGACTAACCTTCCCTG
This sequence comes from Waltergamsia citrina, assembly GCA_022814615.1. Classification (NCBI taxonomy): domain Eukaryota; kingdom Fungi; phylum Ascomycota; class Sordariomycetes; order Hypocreales; family Bionectriaceae; genus Waltergamsia; species Waltergamsia citrina. The sequence continues at coordinate 8,594 of JAKLNE010000097.1, read as the reverse complement.
GAATCAGTCCTACCATTCTCTCGCGACGACATTTGCTTCGAACCGTTACTTATCGCACTTCTTGGAACAATTTGCAAGGCCATCTTGCTAGACTTACTGTGACCGATAAACACCATTTGCCGGATCCGACAAGCACATTTGTTCAAGCGAATTCACTCCGAGTTCCATGGATACAGCGCACTCTTGAAGGCACCCGTTGTCATCTGTATCTGTGCGCCTGTGGCACCTAAATTTGATCGCAGTGTTGGATTTGCTGGCAAGTTGACGTTCACACAACCTGCTGGCCATCATGACAACGACACTTCCCCGGCCGTCGCGGCCGTCGAACGGCCCCCCGAATATCGCCCTACCCGCCCTACCCGTCAACAAAACCCGCAAGAGTACCGGCAACATTCCTTCATCGAGTTCGTCCAAGTCGGGGCTCACGGCCCCTCAAAGCGGACTGAGAGCCCCTTCTGCATCACAACTTCCTCCTCCTCCCAGTCCTACTTCGTCAACGTCTGCTCTGCCTCAACATAAGTCAGTTGCCAATAACGCTACGACACCGAAAACGATAAGAAAAACCGTCAGCATCAACTCATTCCCTCAACCACCCCGAGGAGATCGCGGCAGTAATGCCTCGCCAAGTCCGCTCAGTACGGAAAGACCCCGTACAGCTCGCAAGTCGAAATCTTCTAAGGAGCTGGCGCACAACAACTTCAATGTCGGCACTCCAAGTTTCCTCAATGGAAGTGGAGAGGGCAAGTCCATCACTAGCGTCAGAATGTCCGACGGACTGGTCAGTGTTGGCTCGGACCCCCAGAGCCGCAGTTCGTCTGCTCAAGACTCCTACTCGACATCAGCGACAACCTACGATGACCCGCCAGACAATTCCACACCGAAACCTGAAGCCTCAGCCGCCGATAAGAGGGCTTCGAAGCAGGATGGAAAGGGCAACGTGTTGGTGAGCGTACGAGTGCGCCCTACCGCGAACGGTGACCATGGTAATCCCGAAGGGGAGTGGATGGTTGATGGGAGGCGATCTCTCATCTCCTATAAGGGCAAGGAGGGAGGAAATCACATTTATGGTATGTACAAGCTCGTAACACTGCGCTGTAAGTTTACTAACAAAACCCCACAGACAATGTTTTCACTACTCATGACAACAATTCTCGAGTTTACGACCACATCGCCAAGCGACTTGTCCGCCGAGTCATGGAGGGTTACCATGGCACTGTTTTCGCGTACGGCATGACTGGAACAGGAAAAACTTTCTCGATGCAGGGTACCGCTTCATCACCTGGTGTGATTCCCTTAGCCATTACCGACATCTTCTCATACATTCGAGAAACGCCTTCACGAGAGTTTCTCCTCCGCGTTAGCTACCTCGAGATTTACAACGAAAAGATTCACGACCTGCTGAGTATGCCCACGGGCTCCGGTGTTGGTGGGAATGCTGCACAAGATGAAATCAAACTCCGGGAGGATAGCAAGAGAGGCGTGTACGCCACACCACTGAAGGAGGAGATTGTGCAGAGCCCTACGCAGTTGCTCAGGGTCATCGCTCGCGGTGACCAGGCTCGGAGAACAGCCAGCACCCAATTCAACGCCCGTAGTTCTCGAAGTCATGCTGTTGTGCAGATCGTCGTCGAGAGCCGAGAGCGTAACCCCGTCGCCGGTGGCGAAGCAGGAAGCAAACGATCTGGCCTCCTGCCAGGCGGCGTGAGAGTTTCTACTCTAAGTTTGATCGATCTGGCGGGTTCTGAGAAGGCTGCCGAGTCCAAGGAGCGAAGGCAGGAAGGTGCCCACATTAACAAGAGCTTGTTGACATTGGGTACAGTTATCGCGAGGCTCTCAGAGGCTGGCGATAAGGACAAAGACGGCAAGGGCGTCGAAAAAGATGGGAAGCATTTGCCTTACCGTGATAGTAAATTAACCCGTCTTCTTCAAGGCGCCCTGTCGGGTGGCTCGTTGGTCAGCATTCTTTGCACCATCCAAGTCGGAGCTCAAGGAACGGCAGCCACAGTTAACAGCCATACCACGGAAACTCTGAGCACCTTGAAGTTTGCATCAAGGGCAAAGAATAACATTGTGAGCCACGCAAAGAAGGCAGAAGAGTCTTTGGGTGCTGGCGGTGATGGAGGAGCCCGGGTACTCCTGGAAAGATACCGACTCGAGATTGTGGAGCTGCGAAAGCAGCTAGAGACCCAAGCAAAGAAGAAGAAGAACGGCGAGGAGGTGGCCGAGCCGGAGCTCGAGGAGAAGGAAGAAGAGAAAGAAGAAGAGAAGGCCAAGGAGTTCCAGCAGGTCGAGAGGCACGAGGAGCAATTATTGGAGATGCAACTTGCCAGGACTGCTCTCAAGGAGCGTATTGATCACCTCAATCGCCTCATTCTGAGCTCCAAATCTTTCGGAGTCAACTCCAACGGCTCCTTGAGCTCTCTTGGCCAAGTTGCTAGATTCTCTCAGGTTTCTTTGCCTGGTTCGATTCGTTCGTCCGTGGGCACATCTGTCAGTGGAAAGCCGCATGTTGAAAGGACTGCATCCATGACCTCGGCATCTTCTACCATAGGTCGGCGATCTAGTGGGGGCACACCTAGACTTTCTGAAGACGTTGGCGAGAGGCTTACTGGTGAGCGGATCGAAACCGAAGATGACAGCGCCGGCGAATTTGGAGATGGCACTGCGTCTCTGGCTGCCCAAAACCGCGCACTTCAGTCGGATTTGGTCGACAAGAATCGATACATTGCGACACTGGAGAAGCGACTTCTTCAAGCTAGACGCGCAAGCTCGTCGCGAACCTCTGTCGGCATAGGAGCATCGAACAAGGGCATAATGGTTGGAGAGGACCACAGTGTCTCTGCTGCTATGAAGGAGAAGGATGCCGAAATTGCTGACCTCCGCGCGAGACTGGATGATAAGGACCGGATGCTTACTGCCTTGCGAAGCGCTGCTCGTTCCCGAGATACTGCAGAAAGTCGAACGGAGATCCGGTCGCCAACATCACCAAGATCTGGGACCCTGTCTACAGATGGGCAGGGACTAGAGCAGGCAGTGGGCGGATCCCCCGATAAGACTGATAAAACGAGCCATGTCCGGAAGAAGAGTGCAGATGAGATGGGTCAACTTCTCGACGAGATGATACAGGACCGCGTGGAAACCGGTCATATTGTCAAGGGCAGCAGAGGTAGTGTTCGGCTAGCTGCTGCCAAGCGCGAAACCTTGGGGGAGCCATGGCGGGATGTTGAACCTCTCCGAAACACTCCAACACCCTGCGAAGATAGGGACAAGACACCCGTCCAGGAAGCTTGAGTTCGAGCGTGAGAAGCCTGTTTTCTTTTCTTTTACATACTGTAACATACCGACACAAGTCAATTTCGCTCCATGTCAATAGGTGGGGAAGAATTGATGGACTCAGGAAGAGTTGGCGTTTAGGGTTTTGCTTTGGGTCGAGTTCCCGTATATAGGGATTTCTTGCGTTATACCCGATGTCTCGTCTCTTTATTGTTTTGATAATTTAACAAAGGAGGACCAGAGGTGTCAAACGAATGGGCTGTGGGAAATTTTTTCGTTTTACCGTTTTCTGACCGGAATTGGGCGGCTTTTTGTATGTGTTTTGTTTGCCTATATTATGAGCACGGGAGGTGGCATGCGGTAGATGAGCAAATGGCCGGATGTGGGATTAATTTTACTTTTACAGGTTTTCCTTTAAGGACGACGGCCAAATAGATGCTGCATTTTACTGTTTTTGTAATTTCCTGGCCTTGATCTCCATGTTGTGCAACGTAGATTTAGCGACAACGGGTAAGAATGAGAGGATCTCGTTATTTTAAGATGATCAATCATGGACTGGGCCGATTCATGTTCATGCAATGCCATGTGGCGTCAAGCAAGAAGGAAGCAATCGAATATCTGGTGACGATCATTGCTTTTGCTCAAGTCTGGCCCTTCATGTGCATAACATGTGGCTGGCTCTGTGGATAAAGGCGGATGTATGTAAGAGTGTTGACGGGCCGTATTGGAGACCATACGAGCTTTCTAAATCAGCTTGGAGGCAGCGGCACAGTCGTAGGACAGATTAGGTCCCCTTCTTTGCGCTAAATTGGAAGTGCTCCCTAATGTTGCATGTCAGGATCAAGTTCTGCTAGTAAAGAGCCGACGTGTAGGCGATCGACTTCCGGGATGATCATGCCTTCCGCGGTTTGCCATTACATGGTGGTCTGCAAGATCGCACCAATGACGGTCCTACAGACAGGACTTATCCCTATTTGCGAGAAGTGGTTTTATGTTCAACATTTATTGAGTGTCGAGTTGGCCAGGTACGGCAAATGCTGTGTTTTTACGTCGGTGATTCCGGACATTGTTACTCTGCACATTTTCAACCTATCGACAGCTTGAAGGGTTAGGGTTACTCTACGCTGCTGCTGCTTTGGGTGTGACTTGAGTTAGAGGATGGTTTTACAGGCAGGTAGTAGAAACTACTACTAAAGATCTAGTAGTATTGAGTGATCCAAGAAAGCGGGTTAGGTAACCTGCAGGAGCAGATACCTTAGCTCTGTTGTTTGACAAAAACCCACCGTCTACGATGTGATGATGTGTTTGCTCAATAAGCTCGCGCGCGGGTATGCAAGCACAGCAGCGTTTAGACTTGTGAAACGCGGCTACACCCTTGGCGGTGAAGCCGAACAGCGTCTGGGCCTCACCCTTCATCACGGGTAATAGAATACGCATCGCACTAATGCCCGATAACCCATTCAAACGACAAACGAAAAGATGGTGCCATGCACGACAAGAACAACTAAAAATCGCATGTTGGCTCGCTTCCGGAGAATTGTTTCTTTGGGAGCCGTTGTTCGTTTTGTTTTAATGTCGTTTCGTGAAAGTGGATGCGAAGTTAGGGGTTCTAAGTGATGATTGGTTGTTATGACGCCACATTCAAGGGGTCGTACGGTCCGAGGTGGACTTGAAACACGCCAGCAGGCGGCAGCTTCCCAGCTTTTCTTGGGTTTCTGGCTTTTAGGGGACTCGCCCACTCGGAGGGTAAGAGGCACAGACCAAATCGGGGAGGCTATCGAGGAAGGGGAAGTGCTGCTTGATGATCCTATTGGTTGTTATACCCTCCCAGTGCAGCGTAAGTGCAGTGCAAGTGCAGCCAAGGGTTTCTTTCTCCATATCGGCTAAGCCCCCCAATGGCAGGAGCAAAGGGATGGCTTGCTAGTACGAGTACTAACTAGATAGATCGTATGTAATAATATTGCCAATGCCCGCCATGACGAAAAGCGGTCATAGCGCGGAAGCAATTCCATTAAGCTTCCGAGTTGAAGAGTACGGGGCTACTTTCGTATGCTATCTGAACTGTTTCGACTCTGCTGGAGCCAAATTTCCCCAGCTTCTCTTCTCCACGACTTCTTATTGCTAACACCGCGGTGCTCTTCTTTATCCTCCTCTCTTCCCGTATTCTGTCTTCCTGTCTCTTATCTTCTTTCGTTCCGTCCGTACGGGTAATACGGTAATACTCGTACCCCTACCTGCCAGCCTGCCAGGATCGACGGTTTTACGTGGGTCTTTGTCTTTGACTTGCCTCTCTCGTCAGCTGGCTCACGAAACAACCACTGCCGTGCCCTCTTACTGAAACACAGTGTTCCATGCTCGCCAACTCTTTGACCACATCCTCCGGGGTCTTGTCCGACCGGAGTGAGCAGTAGTGAGCCAGAGCATTGTAAAGCCCCAGGCTCCCTTGTCGCAGATTCGTTATTCGGGCCAGCCCTGGCTGTTCTGCTTGGATGACTCGCTTTTCATGATCGACACGGCCATTCCATAAACTAGGAACCTTGCGACGCTTCGGTCTCCCTTTTCTTCCTTCGTTTCTTTTTTTCCTTTTCAGCCGTCTGGTCCGACATCTCGTTGGTTGACTTCGACTTCGACTTCGACTTGAACTCGATTCTTCCTTTCATTCTCTTTTCATCAAAGTCGCCCGACTTGTACTTTCTTTTCTTTCCTCCTTGAATGCTCGCGTGACTTTGAAAATCACGTAGCGTTCCATTCCTTTCTCCATTTGCACATCCGGCTAGACATTTTACAATATTCGGTCCTTTCAGTTAATTTTTCTGGGGATCGACCTTACCTTCTTTACCACGCTGGGTCGTGCTTTCACCATTATCGGCTCTCTTTATTAAGCGCCGAGTCTTTTCACACTTCAAGAGACCTCCCTACCGGCAGGCTCATAAATCAAAGTCACCAAAGGATAAGTTTTCACCAAGGGAACCATTGGGAAGCATACCGCAATCATGCCGGACACACTCAAGGTCCCTGAGTCTGGACAACCCAGAATGTTTGTGGCTCCTCCTCGACTCAATCTTCGACGGGCCAAATCCTACAATGCCCAGGACCGCGGTCCTGTATCGTCAACCTCTTCTCGATTCAACTTCAATCACCTACTCTTTTCCCCGCCCGCCTCACCAAGTCTACCTTCCCTCGTCCCCAAACCGAAGAGAAGGGCTAGTGATTTGCTGCGAAAGACCCGCCCCAGCCGCTTTCTTCGGCTCACGCTATACATCTTTCTGACCGTATCCGGTCTTTCTCTCCTTCTCTTTACTTTCGGAAACAGAGACTCTATTCCAGCGGTATGGCCATACTTTACCGAGCAGGAGTATGAGATGGTGGGTCAAGATGTCTTCCCCGACTTCCCGACACCAATTGTCATCCAGGATGCCAAAGGACGATCGAAATGGACAGTCTCTATTCCACCAAGCTACCCATTCCCGTTGACAACAGAGGAATACGCCGAAATGGGTACACAATGCCGTGAGGTCTCGGCGAGGGCCCAAGACCTACATCGTTCTGGCTCCTTGTCCGAGAAGGTTTGGACCAATTACGATACACCCGATGCGAATTTCGTAGATGTGGATGAGGCGGAGCGTACAGGCCTTTTGGTCCACCCTCCCCTTGAATCACATCCGAAGAAAGACGTCGGCCACTTTGTTGGGGCAGATGCCAAGGCCGTTGCTGACAAGCCCGTATGCGAAAACTCCATGACCTTCGTTTTGGAAAGCACCGACGCTGGCATTGGCAACTCTTTGATGATGCTCTGGACTTTCTACGGCCTCGCCAAGGAGCAAGGTCGATCTTTCTTCATTGACGACACTCGTTGGGCCTATGGTGACTATACGAGTATCTTCAAAGCGCCTGCTGCCCCATCCTGCCGACCTCCCCCTCGCCATCAAATGGTACCATGCCCTTTCCAGGCACGCCATCTGGTTGTCTCGGCAATGACAGCAAAGGATACTTTCCCTTCTCTCTTCGCTCAGCATCACCGAACTGCTGGAACTGACGACAAGGTCTACGACCTGTGGAAGCTTGCTCGCACTGGTTACGAAGAGCTTTTCACCCTTAACCAACAAGACGATGACTATGTCAGTGAGAGAGTGCGCGAGCTGAAGACGAGATCGAAGTCGGGAATCACAGCCCCCCATGCACCACTCATTGGCGTCCACGTACGTCGTGGAGACAGGCATCCCCTCGAATCTCAATATGCAGCAACATATATTCCTTCGTATGTGTTCAAGGAGAATGCGAAGGCGCTTGCAAAGAACCTCTCTTCGTACAGCAACAATGCAGAGGCGCAGTGGCGACACAATGAGCCCATCATGATTCTCGCATCGGACGATCCGATGGTACATAAGGAGAGAGAATTCGCGTCGGCGATATCAGCTCAAGATCATATTGAACTGATATCGCAAGACCCTGGACCAAAGGAGCCCAAGAAACACGCCTTCATTCATCGTTTCCATGATGAGCAATTCGGCTGGGAAGGTGGTTTCTTCCAAGCTATGTTCTGGAATCTGGGCGTCGTCCGCCGTAACAATGCCGCCAACGCGCCTGAGGGCGTAGAAGTGAAGGGCTTCAATCTGAAAGCGAAGTTTTCATCACCACCGTCACCGAAGACGCTCAGGCTACGTGGTCTGGTTGGCAGAGCATATATGATGGATCTGGCAGTGCTGTCCAGAGCTAGTGACGGTGTGGTGTGCGCTGTCAGCTCCATGGGCTGCAGACTGCTTGGTGTGATGATGGAGTGGGAGAAGGGTGTCGGCGGCAGTGATTGGATTAACGTTGACGGAGACTATGGTTGGACTGGAATCGAGTGGTAAAAATACCCAAACTCAAGCTTTGGAGCACATTCTTTGATATATTTTATTTTTATATAAGCGGGATCGAATCCTTGGATATGGGGCGTTTATCTGTGGCATTTTCAGGCTCAATACCTTACTTCAAAATCATACTGTACAAAATGAAAACCCAAGATTATCCTTAGACATGGCGTTCCTTTAAGACTTTGATAGGGCGAGGAGGTTTAGTTCTCGTTGATGACTAGATTTCAGTGTCTAGTAGCTAGACCTTGGCAAAGATCGAACTAAACTGGAAAAAATACTTAATGAGAAGAAAACTGAAAAGATTGTGATTGTAGATTAGTTACTTGAATTTATCTCCCTGATAAAAGGAGATTGGAATCTAGTTGCTGCCATCATGTTGAACGACTACTAAGTCGGACTACGGGTCAGCGGCTCCCCACGCTGGTCAATGGCTCCCTGCTGAATTGCACAAAAAACGTTAGTCCA
>JAKLNE010000096.1:0-71550 GCA_022814615.1 Waltergamsia citrina | reverse complement strand
TTTAAATCGCCCCCATCATTGGTTTTTTTTTTGTTTTTTTGCCGTTTTCCTGCTTTCCCTGGCATTACCGCATATCTGCGACAAAACCCCCCCGAGCTGGGCGGGTGGTTTGAAACCCCAACAAACCCCCCCCCCCCCCCCCCCCGGTTCGCCTCGCAAGCGCTCGTAACAGCCAAGTCCAAGTCCGCCCAGTGAGAAATGGAATATGGGTGGCATCTCAACATGACGGGTGATGTGCACTTGTGCATAAGGGAGCAAGTCTAAAAGAGCGGACGGAACCGAACGGGCTTATGCATTTCAAACCAAACTTGCCCGATACATGTTCTGCAATAGCCTCATGTGTTGCTACATACGCCTCTATAACCGTCGCGTTCATTCGACGCCCGTCATGACCGAATAACCGCGAATGACAATCCCACCTCTATCCCCTTTTTGATGCTCGTCAACACGGCGCTTGTCTGACTTAACACTTGTGTACCGTCGTGCTCATAACCAGCTTCCCCTTCCAAACACAACTTTTTCTTATTGCTAAATGAGCTAGTGCTCGAACCATGAATACATGAGTGTATTTACAGATACCGAATTTTGTCTCGTGGTCGGGAATGGCTTGGGAGGGACTCTCATCATATCAAGTCTGGGTTCAGGCTCGAGCCTAGTCGTTCGACAAGTCGCTTCTTACGTATTGAAATATTCCGATGGAAGCTGCTAGCTTATATAAGAACCTCAAACATGGCCTCTCGCACTGTAAGATATCAACCGACCAACACGGAATTACATGTCATGTGACTAGAAAGAAGACGAGTAATGACTTCTGTTAAAGCTTCAACAATACGAGTAGCTCAGATTGATAGCATGACAATATCATCATTAGCTTCCGAATGGAGAAACAGTAGCCTCTGTTGGTAGCCTGTCACGACTTATGCTTGTGCCAAGTTGCTAAAAGTGCCGCCCTTTGACCTTCGCCCGGATCCCCTTAGAGTCCAGCCTCGGCGTTGACACAAAGTAATCATACATAAAAGTGACGTCCCGACCATCCGTTTCATACAACTCCATGTCCCACTTGGCCGCCATGGCTAACCCCATGCTCAACTCGGCCTTGGCCAAATTGATCCCAAGGCACTGCCTCGCGCCCTTTTGAAACGCCAACAGATGCTTTCGCCGCGCTGCACCCTCCTCGCCCAGCCATCGATCTGGGTTGAAGGTCCAAGGGTCCGGGAAGATGGCCTCGTTGGTGTGAAGTACGAGCGTTTGCACACCCATTGGCGTACCGGCAGGAATCGTGTACGATTTGCCATTGTGGGTGTAGATGTTGGTGTTTACCGGGTCTATCATCGCGTGACGGCCTGATAGACCAAAGTTGAGTCGATATGCCTCCTGCTGCACGGCATTCAAGTACGGGAGCTGATCCAACTCTTCTAGGGTGTCAGATGGTCGTTCTGAAAGCTCCTCCCGGAGGCGTGCCATCACCTTCGGATTAGCGAGTAGGTGGTAATGGGCGAGAGAAAGCGCACTCGCCGGCGACTCAGTCCCCGCCATGACCGTCAGCGCCGCCTCATCCTCCAGCCTATCGCGATCCCTCTCTGCCGGGGCAAGTTTAGTATCCGCTTTCAGAATTTGGAGAATGGATCGCAACGACTTCTCCCCAGCCGACTTGTCCTCGGTAGCAATGGCGTCGATCTGAGCTCTAATCTTTTGCCGGAACTTGACCATGTCCTGTACACCAGGCGGTGCAAACGCCAGGGGAAGCTTGCTGAGCAAGTTCTGTACCCAGAGGAAGCTCTTGCCGAAATTCGTACCCCGAAGCAGAGCAGAGAGGTTTCTTCGCATCACGCCCGCAGTGGCTGGATCTCCTACTAGATTGTCGTTGCTGCCGAAGCTGTACTGACACACCACGCTATCACCTAGGGTCAGTCACTTTCTCCCTCTAGCAACGCATACGACGGAGATGATAGGCTCACTCATTCGTCATGGCATAGTACACGTCTGACAAATTCACCACCTCCCCCGCCCGCGCAGCTCGAGAAAAGATATCATCTAGCTGCGCAGACTTTTCCCCCAGCAACCCAGCCCCATCGCGCAGGATCGACTGCCGGGAGAACATGGCGCTCAGCGGCGCGCGACGACGCCTGTGGTGGTCATGATCAATGGTCGCGCCGAGGCCTCTTGAGACGCCGAGCGCTTTGGCGGCTTCGGGGTCCTTGTCCCGCTTGTTGCCCGGACCGGGGGCATAGATGGTGTCTACGTAGTCTGGATCGGAGAAGGAGAGTTCTCTGGGTGTGATTCTCACAATAGGGCCTATACACCATTAGCGACACGAGAAGTGTGATCGTTATGGTTGTAAGACGGAGGTACCATATTGCTCGTGCATTTCCTTTATTCTAAAAACATATTGCCCCGGAAGAAAGACATCATAGTACGTCTCGTACCAAAACGTCAGCGCAGCAAGTCGCGGGCCGGGAATTCCAGACAGTGGTGACCGGTAGAGTCGGTCATAAGCCAAGACGAGCAGATAGCCAACGGCGCCGAGTAGACACACGTACAGCGACGATATCTCGAACCCTGCGTGTTCGAGCATCATGAATGTCTTACCAGATGAGCATGTTCAGTGAAACATCACAAAGAGCGTAAAAACGAGGACACCGAGAAGGCATACTAAGTCAGCACTTTAGTTTGTAAGCGGAGTTAGAGCTGATGCCATAAAGCCGTAGACAACGGCCGCTATGACCCCAAGTCTTACACAAATATGGGGTTAAGTAAGATCTAAAAGCTGCAAAGATTACGGCCCTTCGTGCCTGACGCGTCGCGATTCATGCTTAGCAACCTTTCCTGTAAGGCAAAGATTCAGACTCAGTATAATGTTCTTTCCCGACTTGATCGAAATCTCGAGATACATACCGTGTGTATGTCAGACCATTAGTACTGTATAAGTTAATCCCAGAATAGAAGAATGTAAGTTGGAGGGGAAGGCGATTTTGAGCCGCACGGTATCTCTGTGTGTGATTTCTCTTGTGTTTCTCATTTCCAGTGAAGATCTGCCGCTACCTTCGTTTCCATGACCGATCGAATGAACTCTTTGATACTGGTAGATTCCAGCCCACCACCACCTTCGCCCATGGCCGTATCGCCATCATTATTTCCCTGCTGCTGGCAACAAATCTCCTGTCCCTTACGCAGGACCTTGGTCCACTCGTCGGGGCTGAAGGACCCTTCGCTCTCCACGATCAGGAGCTCCTCGTCCGGTGTGAAACCCAGCACATGAACAGACCCGGCCTGCCTGACCTCCACGGCGCTCGGGTCCACCTTAATCTCGCCTCCATCATCGCTATCCCCAGTGATAGCGAGCAAGGTAGCTGTTGCTATCGTCTTCAAAGGCACGGCGGCAGTCAACAACCCCAGGATGGCCGAGTGTAGCAGGGCCGGGATTAGAGAAAGGTCCTGTTACAGAGTATAAGCCGGGGGGTAACTTTCTCAAGGTCCAAAAATACATTTTTCTCAACGCAGGGATAATAGTAAAACAAAGAGAAAGAACTTATCGTACGATTTGAGCTTGAACAAGTTTGCTGTTTTCGTAGGCATTCTCCGGCGTGCCAACCACCTGAATCGTCACTTGAATCATGGTCCGGGGGAAATCTCGGACGGGGATGAGTTGCCGCAACGCAGATTGCAAAAGCGATTCGAGCTGACGCTCTGAGGTTCCTAATTGTCAATGTCTGGTTAGCTTTTCTCTTTTCTTATTCCGATTACCAATCTGCGAGTCTGAGAAAAAAGTGGCCTTTCTTACCTCCTACACCAGCTGCAGGCCGCACATTGACATCGACAAGCGCCTCGAAAGCATTTTCATCTCGCCTAGGAGCCTCAATAGGCCCATTCACCGCTGTCGTTACGGTATAGCCTTGATATGAGAATGAAGCCGACCCATCTGCCTTTGGTAGCTGTGATAATTCAGCCTGTGGTAGAGCCGTGACTGCCATTTTTTTGGGCAGCTATCGGCGTCGTAAAGATTTGTTGTAGTATTCGTAGGAAGTTGGTTGGATCAGAAGCCTCAATGAAGTTTACTAAGGTTCATTCTAGCGCCTGCAAGCTGCCCCGCGGTGGTGTCCATACCCGCCTGAAGTCGCCACTATTACTGGACCCTTACTAGACCTTAGAGCTGTTCTAGTAAAGCTTCAACTTGCACCATTACCTTCCATTCTTCTATCCTTCATCCTAATAAGTCCACAACAGTGCCATAACACAAAGATGGCCTCGCAACCAAGCATGCAGTCACCATCAAGTCAACCCCCCGCATCCTCCATACCCAACCTCAAAGACCGCATCCCGAAATTAGAACCTCGCAAACGTCGCCCAGCGCCCGCCAACCCCACGCCCGTCCCCGAAACCCCGGCTCTGCCTTCACCACCAGATACAACGACATCTAGCTGGACGTTCAAGACGCCGACCCGTCGAATCCTCTCGCCCCACGATCACGACATCTTTCAAAAGTCAGAAACGGCCAAACTTGTCAAAGCTTGGGTCTTTGGGCTGGCGGACGCTGTTGTGGACACGCCATGCTCGGCTGTCAAGGATGACGATCTGAGTGACACGGTTAAAGCTATACTAAACATCCTCGACGAGGCCGAGACGTTTGTGTCGCGCTCTCCTCCAGATGAACAAGGCGGCTCTCGTTTCGGAAACAAGGCCTTCCGCGGATTCCTGGATCTCGCTCGAGATAACAGCACGCGCTGGCATAAGTCTCTAGGTGTACAGGATGACGCCATCAACGAAGTATCTACCTACCTCGATGATTCTTTCGGCAACAAAAATCGTATCGACTATGGCTCCGGCCACGAGCTGAATTTTGTTATGTGGATTCTTTGCCTTTACCAGCTCCGTCTAATAGAGCCATCGCGGGACTTCCGCCCCCTAGTGCTCCGAGTCTTCCCTCGATACCTCGCTGTGATGCGCATCGTACAAATGTCCTATTATCTCGAGCCCGCCGGCTCTCACGGTGTCTGGGGCTTGGACGACTACCAGTTCCTGCCTTTCCTATTCGGCGCCTCTCAGCTCCTACACCATCCCTACATTACTCCGCGCTCCATCCATCAAGACCTCACCCTCGAGGAATCTGGCAGCGAATACCTGTACCTTGGGCAGGTCGCCTTTGTCAACTCCACCAAGACAGTCAAGGGCCTCCGGTGGCATAGCCCTATGCTGGACGACATCTCATCAGCTCGCTCATGGGCCAAGATCGACGCTGGTATGCGTCGCATGTTCGTTGCCGAAGTTCTAGGCAAGCTCCCTGTCATGCAACATTTCCTCTTTGGCAGCCTTATTCCCGCTGCGGAAGGGATGAGCGAAGAAGGAGCAGATCAGGAGGCAGAGGGCGAGGCGCAAGTGGAGGGAGGCGATCATGATCATGCAGATCATGGTCACGATGGGACTGGTTGGGGTGATTGTTGTGGAATCAAGGTGCCCAGCAGCATAGCGGCGGCTCAGGAGATGAAGAAGCGAGGGCAAGGCCAATCGTTAAGGAGAATCCCCTTTGACTAAAGAATAATGAAAAATAAACCTAATTCAACCATCGTATGATGTCGAGCCGGCTTTCGTGAATATGACTGAACAAAAGTGTTGCAACATTTATCATTTGCGGGAACATCATACGGTTCAACAGATGGCTAGAGAACATCAAGTATCATAGTTGTAGATTCAACATTCATTTTATTTGAGTCGCATCGCTAGGAGCGCCAATAATCTAGCTAAGGATGCCGGATATCGTTTGAAGAGGCTGTCTGTGCTTCAGGCGAGTTAGGCACGAGCCCCATGATCTTCTTTGTTCATAACATATGAAATGCGTCATGCTAGGTAGCTCCGAAATGAGAGATGACTCCAACACCATATCATCACACCATAAAAAAAATACATGCAAACAAATAGCTAAGCGTAAAATACACCTCTACGCTTATCGTGTCGTTCCAATGAAGGTTTGTCAACAATTCGAAGTCGGCCGCCCATCAGGTATCGTGGAGTTCGTAATGTAGAAAAAAGGGGGAAAGAAAGGGGGTTGAGGGATCGAAGAAGGGGAGAATGTCGTATATGTAGGGTTGAGACATGCGTTTCCGACTTATATTATCGCGTAGTAAGCTCAATGACAGGCCCTCAAAGATTCTGTAGGCATGGGACCAAGCTCGTTGGAGTATTGACTCAGGATTGGAGGCTGGCGTAGCTGGCTGGCCACGTGGACATCGATAAGTACTTCCACCATCGTCTGTACATCTCTCCGCAGGAGTGAAAGCTCTTCCGGGGTAGAATATTGGATAGTTCCATCAGGTCTTGGTTTGCGGTAAGCAGCAAACACGATACCTCGGTCAACTGTGATCTTCTTTGCTGAGCTAGTGACCCCGTCGGTATTTCTTGTCGACTTCTCGCCAAGGTGGCCAGGATAGAAGGCGCAAGCGTACGCACGACTATAGCCACCGCTGATCGCCTGCTCATCGCGATATTCTAGCCAGCCCTCCGAGCCTAGGATTTTGCCATGGACCTGGGCAGATATTTGAAACGGTGACGGACTGTTATGGAGACCATAGGCCGCCAACAAACGTCCAGTCATGCCCGGAAGATCGCCACCAGGCACAGTCATAGATGCTCCTGCATTTGACTCTTGGGGCCAGAGATTTACCACGTACAGCATGTCAAATTCGTACCGGCTAGCGATTCGAGCGGCTTCAAAAGCAGCAGCAGCGGCAGCTCGGCTAGCACCAGGGGGCTCAAGAGTGAGTAGTGAATGCTTTCGCAGTAGCAGTGATGCCACAGAAGATGCCAATCCAAGCGATGTCTGCACGGTATCCGCGGCATCATGGATCTCTGGGTCGTACTCGAGGACATTCTCGTCACTTAGACTGAGGAACTCATCCAAGTCAGGCTCATTAAGAGACAATGTCGGTAGGGTGGTTTGAGGGGCGAGTTCATTTGCTCTCTCGATAAGGGGGGAAGGCTGGAGGCCCGGCTGTGCCAGGCAAGACCCAAGCTTCGCTTGGCCGAAGCTTACGTCAAGTTGTCGCTGGATATCTTTGCACAGCCCCTCGTTGAGGATGTCAACTGATTCTGATGCCTTCTCCTGGATACACCAGTCGGAGACAGGACCAAATTCGGGTGAAGACTCTGGAGTAGGTGGAGCAGCGCATGGTGGAATATGCAGTTTCTGAGGCTTGTTCCTTTGTGAGCGGACGGGGCTATCTTCTGGATCAGAAGAAGGTGGAGTGGCCATTCGCGAATGTGGAACCTCAATTTTGATGGGAGAGCATGGTCGAGATTCGTGAGGCCACGGGAGTTCAGGAAGTGGCTTCGAGCTGAGATCTGATGCCAATGACTCCCTTTCACCTTGACGACTTGGAGGTGGCTTGGGGAACTCGAAACCTCTGAAAACAACTGCCAACTTTTCGCGCTGTAAACTGTCGACAGACGAGGAACGGGGCCGAAATGCTCTCATGGGACGTTCTGAAGCCGAATTGCCCGAGCTCTTGCTGTGCTTAGATGAATTCCGTACGGGGGATAGGCCATCAAGAGATGCCGTTGAACTATTGGCGTTCTGCTTCACACGAAATTCTTCGCGAGCTGCCATTCGGGAAGCCTTGGGCCGAATGAAAGAAGGAGAAGGGAAAGATAGTTCAGTAGGAGGTGTGGTAGGGCTGCTCGGGACACTAGA
Organism: Waltergamsia citrina; assembly: GCA_022814615.1. Taxonomy (NCBI): domain Eukaryota; kingdom Fungi; phylum Ascomycota; class Sordariomycetes; order Hypocreales; family Bionectriaceae; genus Waltergamsia; species Waltergamsia citrina. The sequence goes on along the minus strand of JAKLNE010000096.1, from coordinate 63,869 downwards.
TGGCGCAGTAGATGGCTCTGCGGAAACGACCGAGGCCTTGCGTTTCAAGGAGAAGAATTTCTCCAACCTGTCAAAGCCGTTGGCCATATTGGAGATTTTCTGGTAGGCAGGCAGGTAAAACCTAAGAGTTGTGTAAGCCGAGTCGTGTCGCAGCGCAGTAAATATTGTGTCACCGGTCGACGCCAAAGAAGTAGGCCAACGTACAAAGGAGGTGGTCAATAAATGAACGAGAGGTAACGAGAACTTCAGCTGAGGTGATTCAAACCCCAAATTCGACCGTGATACAGCAGTAGATGTATCGGCGGTGAGATTTTCGGACGAAATCAAGAGTGAACGTGGGAGTCGGCTTGCACAACCGCCAATTGCCAACTATTAGTGTGGGCGTATGTCCGCGCGTGCTCCTCAACGTTGAGAGTTCGGGAATTCTTCCCAGAATCTCAACAGTAATGTTGATGACCTCAAGTAGTTGTAGGAGATTGTTTGGGTAGTGGTGTTGGCGGGAGTGATTATACAAGGTGCTGGTGGTCGAGGAAAGTAGAAGGTAGTTGCTCAAGCAAGAGCCGATCTGTTCGATGTCGCGGAATGCGGAATTTCTTTGTTCAACTCGACGCGATACTTGATTACACTGCCTTTGAAGGAAAATTCTCGAATGGGTCGGACTTTGGCTAGTGTCTTGTGTAAGTGTAAGTGGACGTGATCGTTGTTGTGTACAATGGCACCAATAAGATTGGCAAGTCAACACTGGCAAGGATGAAGAAATTGGAAGAAATCGGAAGAAGGTGTAATAGGTGTCATGGAAGTAAGAGGGCACCAAGATGGTGTAAGAAGAGAAAATTAGAAAAGAAAAGTGTAGGTGTCGAGGTGAGGTGGGTTGAGAGTCATACTGAAGTGAGTGGAAGTGTGGGTGCTGTGCAAGTGAGGCCAGAGAGAAGGAACCCCACGAGAGCGACATGCACTTACCGAAATCTGTCTAGATCGCACTTGCCTGTAGAATTTGAAATGGCAATTCAAGCTGGCCGCCTGAGTCACGATAGAGGAAGGCACGATCGTTATTCTAGGCGCATCAGACTTCGGCAAGAAAATAAGCGAGGAAGGCAGCTGTTGTGCATCCTGAGGGAAGGAACATCGGAGGGCGAGAATCGAGAGTCGAGGGAAGGGAGGGTTAAAAGCGTCAGGTGCCAGAACAGGCGACACAGCCAACACAGTTCCAGTTGTCCCTTTTCCCACTATCGTATCCAATTCGCCTCCATCAAGTGGGACGGAGACAGCTGAAGCAACGACAAGCTTTGAGACATATCCGGAGCACACACATAGAGCTACTCGACTTGATGGTGGGCAGGAAGACGGGTAGGCAGGCGGGTAGGCAGGCGGGCAGGCAGGGCGGGTTGCCGGCTGCAAGGCATCGGCCGGAACCCACGCGCAAGGCCCATGCCGAACGGATGCTATTACAGGTACACATGGTTCCTTCCTTGCCCTTCTACTGCTACTGCCATATTCTCGTACTCGTACGATTTACATGTGCGCTGACAAGGTACGGACAGCGCTGTTGCGCTAAGACACAATGCTATCAGTCCCTTGAGTCCCGAAAAGTAAGACAGCCAAGCTAAAATGGCTTAAACGGAGGCAGGGAGGACTCGTTTGGGGAAAATGTGGGGCCTTTTGCCGTACACCGGACGTCACTGGCACCGTTGGTCGACTCGACCGGAGGAAGGAACTACTACTACCAGCTACCGTGACTGTACCTAGTAAGTTCCTTAGTACATATGCCTTTGTACTTCTTTCCATGCTGCTACCTAGGTAAGTATTAGTATGAATCAGTGTCTGGGTGTAAGTGTTGGGTTTAATCTTCTTGACTCTCACTCCCGCTGCAACTTCACTTCACTCCCCTTCAAGTTCTTCCTCCTATCCACGCCACCACCTTCGACTTCTCCACGGGAACCGCGAATACTGCACTTGTCCTTTGATAGCTCATTTTCAACCAGAAGATCTTTTCCAATGCCCCAAAATCCATGACGTGGGCCGGCTCCCCACAGCTGGAGCTGGCGTTGCCCGTTGCCCGTTGCCCTGCCCGCTGGCTTGCATGAAGCTATCTCTTGGGTACAGCTCGTCAAAAGCAATTCTTTGCCAATCCTCACCACACACCAGTTACCATTCCCACACCTATACCCACAGATCTCTCCCTACTAGTAACCAAGCCCCCATAACCCCACTTGGATCTGTTCCGGACTGCTTTACGCGATGGAAAGGAAAGCTCGTGATCGATGAGTCGCCAGTTTGATAGTTTTCTCTCCTCTTCGGAGTTCTCGACATTTAGAGCCGTCAGCCGAAAGCGAACGCCTCGACCATTTCAATACCACTTACTTTCAATAAATTTACGAAGGCATCCAAAAACGTAGACGAGGGTCCATTTTGTAACTACTAATACAGAATGCTTTGTTAATAAATCCGGAACACTTACCACTAAGGTAGCTGTCGGCCTTATCCTATTCTATGTCCTTCGCCCGATCCCACCAGGTCAAGTAATAAAAGCGAATAAGCATTTACATAAAGGTGCTTTGACCTCGCCCATGGTCCATCCGGAGCTGCTGGAAAAGCAAGAGGCTCGAGTGACAATCCGATCCACTCTGCTAACGTCTATCCACCCTTTGGAAGTGGATGATAAGCACAAAGGGCAGACATTTTTGCTCAAACGCATGGTAACCTCTCCAAATCTTGATGCTTGATATCGCTTCCGATACACAGAGCACTTCGGAGTGTGGCTCAATCGAGAGGAAAGATTTTAGTATCCTTTCTTACAGCAGGAAATCAAGACATTGGCACTTAGCTTGCGACAGCTTCACTACCAATTTGAGCTGACGACACTCAAGCTTACTGGATGCTGTGCAGTTGGGCACGGACCCTCTCGTGGCTGTCTTTTGCTGTGCGACATCTCAGTCTCAACTTGAAATCATGGGGAGTGGGGTCAGAGGAAAAGAAAGCATATGATGCACACATTCGGTGTTTACTGAACCTTCAGACTCAGATGTGTCAGGTGGACCTCCATGACTTCGCCAGCCGAAAGCTTCCGTCATGCAAGAGCCGTTCATTTCTGCAAATTGGTCCCCCTCTCAAATAGTATACTAGTAACACAAACATGGTCTGTCTCGGGCATTTGATTACCAGTTTTCAAGCGACCCGCGTGGCATGAGAGATTCTCGTGGCTCTTCTTTTAAAGGGTGTTCCCCCCCTTTCCTTTCTCGTACTTAACCATGCGCCTGCAGGAGTGAAGGACTGAGGATAGAGACTGTCGCCTACGATTTTTGGCTATTACGGCCATGAGAATGAAGATATACCTGTTGCGAAATGTTTTCTCCTCGCAGTGCTTGTCTCTTTGAAGAGGCTACAGGGAGGAATACTCCGGCGGAGTTGTGAATAGCTGCCACTCAACTACTACAAGTAGTACTGAAGGAAGGTCCGTTCCGTTATGGGGAACAATGCAAGCGCTCTGGTCTTCTGTACGCTTTGACAAAGTTTTCTACGGACACAAAATTCTTATCCACAGCCGGCAAGGACCCGGCGCTTTTCTTGGTGCAGTATCAGTCAAGCAACAGTGCATGAGGGTACCACTCCCTGCATACAGATGGGGATTAGACCGTTGACTTCGAGGGGAGTTCATGTCTAACACACCAAGGAACTATTGCTGCAGGGTCGAGACCCTTCCTACAGCCAACACAGATCTCTCATTTCGTGTTTGCCGTGGGCATTCTAGGCGTTCCCAGATAGGCCTGGATTTGCCCATCCTACGGAGGCATAATTGTAGGCCCTTTCTCTCAGCTTTGTTTTATTTGAACCGGTTTGACCATTGCCATAGAAATGCATTCAGTCGTGCTGCGGTGATCAAAAAGTGATCCCTCATCGTGGGAATGGAAGCAAGTTTAACGGGATATTGCTTTTGCCGTGGCTTTGATCGATACTCGTCGAGTGGCAAATCAGCGGGAACCACGTCAATATATCGACTTTTCCTCGTCAATTCCAAAACATCAAATCGTGTATCAGCATTTTCTTTCTATTTCTTGATAAAATTTCATCTAGCTGTATCTTACCAGATTCTTTGGGGACGCCAATAGCGGCTTCTTGAAGATTACCTATTTTCTTCTCATATCATCCAGCAGATATCAATCTACCAGCTACTACTCCTACTGTCCTGAACTTATGGCACTACTAGCTATATGTGCCACTGTTCAGATTTAGATGGAAGTACATTCTATTCTTTACTTTCCTCCCACCCTTCTCTGGATCTGCACTGCACAAAGGGCAAACCCCCCCTTTTCCCCAACGGCGTACACCTCCACCATCAGACTGTCCTTCCCGCGTCCTGCATGCAGGTTAAGCAAGACACTCCGAAGCCCACGATCTGTTTCCGGCCCTCCATCAAGATGTTCTAGGAGAATTTTTTTCGTCTCTGATCCTCGTCTCTTCTAGACTCCGTTAGGGTCACAGGTCTAGGCCCCTTTGTTCACCGAGACAGGGTACAGGCGCAGGAGCATGGCGGCAAGAAGAGACGATCTTGCCGGCCGAGGCAAAGGAGAATGGTGGAGGACTAGATATGTTCACTCTTGGGGCCGCCGACGCTTTGTATCTTATCCAGATGATGAATACTCCCGCTGCAGAGCCCTAGCACTATGATCTTCCGCCCAGGATGTCTTCTTGCCTGAGTGAATCAGAATCACCTTCCCCACATGCAAGTGACACAACGATCTCCCATGCAATTTCCTTGATCTTTCATCTATCTCAGATCTAGATCCATAGGGGTCAACAATCTGCATCTCTAAGATTTACCTGTTCCAAACATTTCCGCCTTCAACAACTTTGCACGACAGGTCGCGTCGTGGACGCGTAAACTCTCATAGACAGGTCAAAGCCTTCCCCCACGAACTCGGAAGCAAGGTAAATCAGATCTGTACACGGTAGTACATATCGTGGCACCGCATTTTCGACGTTTCTTACCTGGCGGGACAACCACCTCCGCCTCCGTAGGCTCATGTTCACAACCCGTAGATCAAAATCCAGAATGCCCTGCAACGGTAGGACAATGGATGCCTGAACAATATTTATTAGAGCTTTGAACCACCAGCGTCATCATCTACTTCCGGGAATAAGTTCCTGAAGGCATTGTGAACTTCGTCTGTCAAGTCACTAGCTTGGAGGCTTCGTCCTTTCTTTATAAAGGCAAGCCGTGAGCACTCCTGCGCACCAATGTTAGTTGATTTCCTCAGACAAGTCAGGCTGCGTAGCATGGCCTCAGACGTACCCTCGTAACTGCGCTGCCTCCGAAGGCTGCTAGACCGATCAATTCCTCTGCAGAAAGCTTCTTATGATCCCCCGAGTCCCACAGGTCATCAAGGTAGGCCTTTCTCCAGCCCAAAAAGGTGGCGATGGAGCCCGTCAGAGTATCGCCCTGACCACCGCTTCGCTTCTTGCCGCCTTGGAGGTCGTCCGTCAGCGTATGTGATCCATTGGAGATGAAGTCTTTCTTTCCCTTCTCGACAATCGTTACTCCGCCCAAGGCTTTTGCCAAAGCCTCAACCCTTGAAGTCTCTTTATCACCAGGTGGATCAATTTTGAGTGCGTCACAAAGACGCTTGAACTCAACAACATTAGGTGTTAGGATTGCCCCCTGGTAGCCTTTCACTAGGCTGGGGTTTTTCTGAATGACCTGCAGTGCGTCGGCATCGAGAACGACTGGAACTTGCTTCTCGCGAGCAGCTCGAATGACCCGAGCAACAGTGTCCTGCATAAGCGGATCCCGGCCAAGCCCAGGTCCGATTACGAGAACGTGTAGACGAGCCAGCATTTCAATGATCCCTGAGGCAATTTGTTCTGGATCCGTGTCCGGGTTCCTTCCTTCCTTTGAGGCTGATGTAGCTGGCGGTGATTGACGCATGAGCGGATGAACCATAAGGTTTGGAGAATAGGTTTTGATGACTGCTCCGGCTCCTGGCGTGCAGATGACATGAGACTATTACAGACCATCCTTTAGCGAATCCCTCTCAGCACTTCATCCACGATGGCGGACCTACCATATCGCATCCCAGCCTCGCGCTGGCCATAGCGGAGAAGTATGGCGCACCAGTGTAGTCCTCGCTCCCACCAAGTACCGCTACGCGACCCAGTTGCCCTGTAGAACTATAAGCTATATTTTCGCACAGAGAAGTCAAGCTTGATTTTTCTGAATCGTACCTTTGTGAAACTTGTCCAGCATTGGGGGGATCATCCGCTGAACCTTCGATAGGATCTCCTTGGTTGAGGCGGACATTTCGGGAGCAGAGGCAGCAGCCGACATAGCGGCTAGCTTCAACACGTAAACCGGAGCCTTAGCTGTGAAGGTACAAAGACAAAATCACGTTTCTTAGAAGAGCAATGAGTACCAAGGATGATGGTTTGAAGTCGAAGGAATGTTAGATGACTTGTTAGGGTGAGGGCCACTTAACATGGTCATGATGTCACCACGGTGTAGCATCATGAGTAACGGTTATCGAGAGCAGCAGGTGCACGTCGAAGATATCTGCGAACGGCACTTGCCCCAGTCCCAACTTCGCATTACCAAAGCACCCTCTTTAAGACCCGATCAACATTCCGAATTCTAGATAATGTGTCCAAGTCGGATTTATTAGTGCAAACAGGTCAGAAACTTATCTGGTTAATAACACACTGGCATTTGTAGAATAGGACCCAAACCAGTACGCCACAAGTAATACACCAGTAATACAGATGAAATATACAACTACTAAGGGTGGAAGCAATACACAAATAACAATAAAGAGGTCAAAGCGCACATAGATACGCACAATCACAAATTGAGGTACTCGTAGCAGCAAGAGACAGAGTTCAGACTAAGGAACAAAAGAGATTGAGGGCTTCAATTGAGTTTTGAGCTCTAATTTACAATGGTGGTACGACTGGCGATTCTCTTTTCCTATCACCCGTCGCTCGCTCCCTCCGCCTCTAGAGGTAAATAACGATAATGTCAAGTGGTATAGCCACCAACTTCCCTTCTTCAGCCTCATTCTATTCAGGTCCGTGGCCTCCCATATCTAGCACAATGCTCGACGTTTAACCGAGGAAGCTCTTGGTGAAAGAAACAACAACGTCCTTGAGCTTGGCCTCAAGGTCCTTGCTGAGAGAGCCCTCCTTGTCGATCTGGGCAGCCAGCTCAGTCTCGTTGGTCTTGATGTGAGCAAGGAGGTCAGCCTCCCACTGGAGAACCTTGTTGACGGGGATGTTGTCGATGTGACCGTTGACACCGGCGTAGATGAGAGGAACCATCTCGTTGACGGCCATGGGGCTGTACTGCTTCTGCTTCAGGAGCTCGGTCAACTGTAAAAAAAAAAATGCGTTAGCAAAGCAAGATTCAAGAATTCGTAGAGTGATGTGATAACTTACGCGCTCACCACGGTTCAGGGTCTGCTTAGTGGCAGCATCGAGATCAGAACCGAACTGGGCGAAAGCAGCGACCTCACGGTACTGGGCCAAGAAGAGCTTCAGGGAACCAGCGACCTGCTTCATGGCCTTGAGCTGAGCAGCGGAGCCGACACGAGACACAGACAGACCGACGTTGATAGCCGGGCGGATACCCTTGTAGAAGAGCTCAGACTCCAAGAAGATCTGGCCGTCGGTAATCGAAATGACGTTGGTGGGAATGTAGGCAGACACATCACCACCCTGGGTCTCGATGATGGGCAGAGCAGTCATGGAGCCACCGCCGTGGTCCTTGTTGAGCTTGGCGGCACGCTCAAGGAGACGAGAGTGGAGGTAGAAGACGTCACCAGGGTAAGCCTCACGGCCGGGGGGACGACGGAGCAGCAGAGACATCTGACGGTAGGCAACAGCCTGCTTGGACAGATCGTCAAAGATGACCAGCGAGTGCTTTCCGTTATCACGGAACCACTCACCGATTGAAGCTTGACGTAAAAGTTAATATATGGATCGATACACGAGTGAATACACGTCAAGGTGTATTGGAGCGGGTGGTGGTTACGAACCTCCGGTGAAGGGAGCCAGGTACTGGAGAGGAGCAGCCTCGGAGGCAGTGGCGGCAACAACGATAGAGTACTTCATAGCGTCATTCTCCTCAAGGGTCTTGACGAGCTGAGCAACGGTGGATCGCTTCTGACCGACAGCGACGTAGATACAGTAGAGCTTCTTGGTCTCGTCGTTGGTGTCGTTCCAACGCTTCTGGTTGAGGATGGCGTCAAGACCAACGGCAGTCTTACCGGTCTGACGGTCACCGATGATAAGCTCACGCTGGCCACGGCCAATGGGAACCATAGCATCGACGGACTTGAGACCGGTCTGGACAGGCTGGTTGACGGATTGACGGGGCAGGATACCAGGAGCCTTCAGCTGCGAACGGCGCTTCTCCTTGGTGTTGATGGGACCCTTGCCATCGACAGGGTTACCGAGAGCGTCGACGACACGGCCCAACATCTCGGGGCCGACAGGCACGTCAACCTATGAAGCGTGTTAGTACCGGCCTGTTGCTCAAAGAGGAAGAGCTCAATAACATACAATCTCTCCAGTACGCTTGACGGTCTCGCCCTCCTTGACGAGACGGTCAGAACCGAAAAGCACGACACCAACCTGGCCAGCCTCGAGGTTCATGCACATGCCCTTGACGCCGGAGGCAAACCTGATGGTGTGTTAGAATGCGTATATCATAACAAGAGATAGATATTGCGTAGCACTTACTCGACAAGCTCCTCAGCCTGGACATTGGCCATGCCGTGAACACGGGCAATACCGTCACTAGAATGAGCATGTTAGCCTAACAATCCTTCTTCCATTTCGTTGAGAATGCTAGTTGTGGTGGACGATGACGGCTCGGGGCATAGGAGTCTTCCCTCGTCATCCTTGACCACCACTGTTTTTTTGAGCTCCACATACCCGACGGAAAGAACGCGGCCAGTCTCGGCAAGGCCAGCCTCCTCCTGAACACCACGAATGCGCTGCTCCAGGATGGAGGAGACCTCGGTCGGCGAAGCCTTGTCGGCGTAGGTACGGGTCTGCATGGCAGCACCGTTCATGGCGGCGGGTGCGGCATTTCGGACCTAAAAGGGAAAAACAAAGTTAGCCGAAGTCCAGCCTTGTGAATGAGCGACACATCGTCACGAGCCCCAAGAAGCTCGAAAAAGCTCGAAAAATGCGTCCAGCAAGTCAATTGACCCTATGAACTCGTTTTCGGATGGATGCACGATGTTCGCGGTAGGTGACTCGATGGGTGGTTGGGATGCGTCGTCGTGGCCACAGCTTGGCCAAATGAGGAGACTTACCGCGGCGACTCTGCCAGCAGCAGAGGCGGCGCCGACGGCGCGAGTCGACTGACGGAGGGCGTTGCGAAACATATTAGAGGAGGTATCTGAGGATAGAAGACGAAAGGAGAGCAATTGCAACGACGTGCAATTGGGGGGAGGGGAGATTGAGGCTTGTGGTGTTGCCTTTGCAGGATGGCAAGTTTGGGGAGATTTTGCAAAGGAAAGACTGGACAGGACGGAGAGCAGAGTCTGAGGGAGAGCCTGTGGGTCCGAGCTCAGCTCAGCCAATCAGGCATGGGTGAGCGGTTTTGCCCTGGAAATCCCGAGCCCGAGATGCCCCAGGCTAACAATTTCCTGCGCTCTGGCGCCTCCACATGACCAATTTCGTCCTTCGCAGTACGGGCCTCAGGCATCGCACGGCTCAACAGTGCTGGTAAGGCATTGACACAAATTGACATTGGCATAGAGACGGCGAAACTCAACAACTGACTAGGATTGGACTGGAGATCTAATCAATTGACCCAGGACGTAAGGCAATCAGCCATACAAAGGCCAATTGAGCCGAGTCCATCTCCTAAATGACGTTCCGTGAAACCGCTTGACCGAGCTTCGCAGGGCGCGCTGACTGTCCTCGGCCATTTGTGGCAGGCGGATAATTGCCGACAAGGCCCGCCTCACAACAAGCCTCGAGGCATGGAACTGAAAGGCTTCCAACATAAAATTTCATCGATAAATATGAATCCATAAATATATGGCTGTTTTAGCAACCACTAAGTTGGCACATTTCGTCTACTTTTTTTTAAAGGCATGTCGGCACGTCCATATACAAGCTGAGATATACAGCTGGACACTTCTTCCAGAGCAGTCTCAGAAATATTCTTAATACTACGCTGGTAAGCGTGTGCTGTAATGGGGGTAAAGAAAAGCAGAAGAACTTGAAAAGCACAGTGTAACTCCTGTGTCCTTATTCTGGTCTATACAGCTCACAAGCACCACAATTGTTAACATATTACCCGTGCATTTGCCTGAGTCCTCGTAGTGTAGTGAGAATACACAAAGATAATATACTTGGCATCTTCTAGTAATGCAGTGATCGTAACTTGTGAATCACACTAACAATTGCGGTCCTTTGGAGATGTAATGAGGACGCAGGAGCATCTCAAGCTTGGTTAGGTCGCTTATAGACCGCTACATCAACTTTTGCATCGGAGGGCTTACCGAAATTTACTTTAGGGTATAAAATCTCACCCAGGCACATCGGCACAGGTGTTCAGACAAACGACGAACTGAACGCTCCTTGTGTTCACTTTGGTGAGACTAGACATTGTGGATTTGACGTGCATCACATTCAAGTTGAAGATACGAAAGCCGGCATAGGCGCCGGTCGGTCTCTGAGGCCGTAGCTCGACTCAATTCCAGTCGGAGCTGATTGCAAATGCAACAGGAAATACACATGACCGAAGTGGGTAAAATTCTTTTCCCTTCATAATTCGCCGTAACCATCCCGTGAAGACCAAGAACCCCCTATGAACATTTATCGGACGATACCATCGAAGCGCTGCTTGAACCACTTGACGGTCTCCTCGCGCTTGATACGGTGGCTGGCACCGATGACGGACTTCTTGTGACGACGGCGGGTGACGCGCTCACCGGGGCGGGTCATGCAGCAGTAGAAGTCCATACCGTAAATACCGATGGAAGGGTCGTACTTGATACCAAGATCGATGTGCTCGCTGATACCGAAACCGAAGTTGCCAGTCTCAGAGAAGTTGCGCTTGCGGAGCTCGTACTCCTTGACCTTAAGGCCACGCTCGAGAATTTCCTCAGCCTTCGCAATGTTAGTTCTTGTTTCCTAAGATTTTTGACAATTTTTTGGTGTCGCATCGAACATACCTTGGGGCCGCGGACGGTGACGTGGACAGAGATCTTTTCGTTACGGCGGATACCGAAGGTACGGACAGTGTAACGGGCCTTGCCTGGAGACTGAGTTAGGAACGAGCGGTGTTATCAAATGTTGGCTTCAGGAACTTACTGTAGACAGGAGTCTGACCAGACAGCTGCTCGAGCACCTTGGCGGCACGAGTAAGTCTGTCACCAGACTCACCAACGGAGATGTTCAGAACGAGCTTCTGAATCTTGAGCTCCCTCATGGGGTTGTTGGCCTTCTCGGACGCCATTGCTGCGGTGTTAGTCGACGACGTTGGTGTTGCGAAATGTGGTTGTCGGTTGATCGCAAGTTCAAGGAGTGGAGGGTCAGAGATATTTTGTGAGGCTTGAAAAATCGAGGGTTTCTCTGCCCTCACAGGTGTGCGCTCTGAAAAGCGGGTCTGCGTTGCCCAAAGTGGATTAGCGCTTTTTGGCGGTACATCCGTTTTGTACCTCTCAGCCTGCTCGATCAGGCTCCGCAAAAAATGAGAACCTCATCCTCACCTTCCAAGCAGCACTTGGAGGTCCTACCGCGATCGCGCATCTGCTTCGTGGACAAGCCAATTTTTGAACCATACGAAGCTGCGTAAGCAAGCTTCAAAAATCTCCAAAATGTCGAACAAACAAGGCAAGATGGTACGTTGCCCACACTAGGTCCCTGTACTTTCTCCTCATATCGCGAAAAAGTGATTAACATATATTGTTGCAAAACTTAGGCCGGTTACGTACGTTTCCCCCCTCGACCCCATACATTCCGACGATGAATACGCGTCGAAATACGTTTCGAGAAGAGGCGACTAATCTTGCGGTGGTTTTAGATTAACTGGCGGATGCGAGTCACGCTCAACGACGGCAGGTCCATGACCGGCCAGATGCTGGCATTCGACAAGGTGCGCATTATATCTAATCTCGAACTGTGAAGAATGGCTGCTGATAGTTTCTCCAGCACATGAACCTGGTACTCGCCGATACGGAAGAATTCCGACGCATCAAGCGCAAACAGAATAAGCCCTCCGCCCCCGGCGCAAGCGGCTCAGGACAGACGGTGGAGAGTGAGGAGAAGCGAACACTGGGTCTGACGATTGTTCGCGGCGCACACATCGTCTCTCTTTCTGTCGAATCACCTCCTCCTGTTGACCCCAGCGCCAGGCTCAACAAGACGGCTCAGGGAGGTATCAGCTCGACCTTGAACGCTGGTCCTGGTGTAGCCAAACCTGCCGGTCGCGGGGCCGCGCCTCCTTCACTGGCTGTAAGAACGATCCATGATACTTTTTCGAGCGTTTACTGACAACTATAGGGTCCTGCTGCTGGTGTTGGAGGACAAGCACCTCCTGGCTTCCCCGGCTTCCCCGGTGGAGCTCCTGGTTTCCCGGGTGCTGGACGAGGAGGTAAGTCTCGTTTTCTCAATTCCTCCCGACTTTATTCTAACTTCCCTCGAGGTCCTCCCCCAGGTTTCCCCGGTGGTCCTGGAGGCAACTTCCCTCCCCCCGGAGGTGCTGGTGGCTTCCCCGGCGGTCCTCCTCCGGGCTTTGGTGGCGGTCCCCCGCCTCCCGGCTTCAACCCTCCCCCGAGAAGGTAATTGGTTCAAGGCGCAAGGTAGTCTGGGTTTGCTTTACATCTAGAATGGGCCGAGGAACTGCGTGTTTCAGGCAAATGATGGGGATATCATACGAATAAGTGCTTGATCACAATGGGACTTTACATGTTGGATCAGCAGAACAAAATGTACGTGGCTTTTTAATCCATGAAGGCTCATACAAACATTCTGTTAACACGCGGAGGTAATCCGTTGGAACGCTATATGAGCTTTCAGCATATGAATCAATGAAACCCCGATCAGGCCCATTAAGGGCCATATTGGTAAAACACACACAAGTGCCATTGCGACCCATTTTGAGTGATGACATGTTCTATGTCCCATGCTCTCATCAACTACGCATATGGGACAGTAATGCGACGATTTGGAAATTCAAACAGCTCTCTTGGATTATACTAAATGATATTACAGGACACAGCTTTTGTTCATTCCTTGTGAGGCTCATCCGCTAACAACATGGCTGAACACCCTTGCCGCCAACTGGCTGAGCAGTCTCGCTCGGTCATCTTGGGGCAGTTCCTGGATGATTGTCAGCTGTTCCGGCCTCAAAGCTCCTTTGCCTCCTAAAATCAAGAGATGCCTGTGCCTGAAAACTCACCTGGAATACTGAAAAGACACTCTTTCCCTTCGCATCGCGAACCGCCCCAAGTCTGTTCCCAGCCACAGCACCAGCCACCAACCCCGGAACATTCGCAACGATGAAGCCCAAGCCAGCGCCGCTGGCACCGCCAATCATGCTCCAGAACTTTCCAGTAGGCCTGTTGTTTCCGTCCTCCGCCATGCCCTCCTCGCGCATCATCTCCTCGAACACATCGCTGAACTGCTCGTCCTCCTGGCGCTGCCTCTCCTCTTGGCTTGGCGTACCGCCCCCTTTGGTGAAGAAGTTCCAAGCCCAGGAGTACGCACTCTGGCCATCGCGAGGGAAAGCGCCTGGGATCTCTTCCTCGGGGTCGCCGAAGGGATCGGAGTTAGCGCTGTTGTTGTTGGATGATGAGGACGACTTTTGGCCGAAGAGTCGGCGCTGAGCGTCGTAGTCGCGGCGGCGGGTTGGGTCGGAGAGGGTGTAGTATGCGTCGTTGACGAGCTGGAACTTGCGCGTGCGCTCATTCCGCTCCGGTGAGTCTGTGCCAACGCGGTCTGGGTGAGTTTTCAAGGCAGCCCTATATGAGTGGTTAGCTAAGTACTTCCGGACATGTCTTATGAGTGTGAGTGGCCCAGTGAAAGTGGCCAAGATCAACTCATGCGTAGATCTATGTCACAACAAGAATCAATAGAGAACTCCTTACTTCTTGTAGGCATCACGGATCTGTTGATCGGTAGCCTTCTCGGAAACTTCGAGGATAGCATCTTCACAGTTCATCTGTTAGTGACGTCTGCCGTCATCCAATGACAGTCACATGTGATGGGAGGGCTTGGCATCCATACAATAATCAGGTGGAGGACCCGTGTTAGCCATATTGAATCGCAAAATCTGGCACTCGATATAGGGAGGATGAATCTGAATTGTAGGATCTCAAGAAACCGGTTGTGCAAGAGTAGATTTCATCGCGATTCACCTGGGCGTTGTAAGAAACAAGGCGTAGAGCGTTTGACGGTTAACGTCATGTGTGGCTGTGCCACGTGGCTGCAACTACTTAATGCGCCACTTGTCCTCTACCTCGGAACAGCTACCCTAAGTGGTCATGTCATAATGATTATTGAGGGAATTGGAAGCTATTGCCCGCTGAATTCGGAGCAGTCATTTTATCTTGGGTTACAAGCTATGTTTTGACTCGTTGATTGAGGTTCGGAGTTTACTACACAAATGATTCTGTGACGTCGTTCACGGTATGCAGTCTGGACCAAGGAAGCATATGGGCAACAACACACTCACTGATAGCGTTAGCAGTATTCAGACATTCTAATAACCAGCAGGACAATCCTGCTGCTCTTATTCGAAGCAAAGGTATCTCTAATATCTATATATAAAATATTTGCATATACAAGATTTTTTTTCTTTTTTTTATATATGTATTGGGGGCGGGGGGGGGGGGGGTTCCTCCTCATACCTGCGCGTTATTCGAGGACACCAAAACCTTGACTATCCCGGAAGATCCTTCAGGTACAATGCTGCTCGGTTAATAGCGTCTTCCACCACATGATCCGCCTCTTCTTGCCTTCCGGTCCTCTTATAGTGCTTAGAAAGAACCCACATGTCGCGAACGACGCGAAGATTGCTGTTGTTGCCATGCGCAGCCTCGCGCTTGTCAATGGCTAACCTCAGGTTCTGCTCCGCCCTATCACAGTCACCCCGAGCCTCGTAAATTCTCGCTAGCATCTTGCAGGCATAGGCTTGGAACCTCGCATTCGAGAGATCGGCGTTGGAAGGGTCGTCAGTATGTCGGATGAGCTCCAGCGCCAGATCCTCAGCTTTCGCCTGGTCTTCGAGGTCCATCTGGGTAAACTCGAGCATGAGAGCCTCTACCCTGAGTTTGTCCGAGCTGGAAGGGAAAGTATCAAGTTGTTGATTCATGCCAAGCTCTCTCAGAGCAGTGCTCATATCGTCCCTTCTTCGCTTCAAATTGCTGTTCTTCCGCAGCTTACTTCGGCCGTCCCAAATAAGCTGCTCATACAGCCAGAGATGTTGTGGTGCCATAGAGCCTATCTGCCCACCGAGAACGTCCACGTTACGCAGCCACGCCTGCCTCAGAAGATAACAGACATATCCTCGTCCCTCATCAGTCTGGTAATCACACTTCATCAATTGCTGAAGAATGCGCAGTAACGGATGCTGTGAGGGTAACTTTTCGAGGGCAAGCACAAGAGCATGGTTTATAAACATGCTCAGAAGTTGAATATGGCCGTTATCAACCATGTCGTAAATGGTGTCCAGCATGTGCCAGATAAGATCGGGGTGGTCATCTGTGAGAACGGACTCCAATACATAGAACCCCTTGCGAGCGGCCATGCCTGCCAAATTTCCCCTCCCTCGGCGCCACAGGTCGAAAACGAGCTCGAATGTTCGATACATGGTGCGGCTGTCCTGAATATGTGGGTGATTCGGATTGGCAAGATATTTTGACATCGGGTCTGAGATGACGAAAGCCGTCTCAAGCTTGCCCTGTGACCACGAAGACACGTTGCCTAGAATCATTTCTAGGCCGGCATACGGTTGCAGTGACGAAGGTCGAGCAAGCGAAAGTGCGCTGTCCGATGCAGCTGGACTCCGTGGCACTTCCTCGACATCGTCATCTTTCTCATCATCTGCCGGGGTATGCACCGGAGATGGCGTGGAAACTGTGGTAGGCGTATGTCCTTTGCGGTAGTTGCGCTTCCGGATGTTCCACTTTCTCAAGCGTTTCTTGTACATCTGCTCACTAAGAAAAAAAAAAAAGAAAAATTAAGCTGTTAGCCAACACATTCAGGCCGGGTATATGTCCTACACAGTCAAGACTCAAGAGAAACCCACGTTGCTGCAAAGCCATGTTTCGTCTCAAGAATCGTCATGATCTCGCTGAGTTTGCGATTGTCTCTAATATAGAGCCTATTAATGAGCTCCCGCATAGCTTCCCATTCGGCCTCAGTATGCTCCTTAGTTGCCAGCCGCTCAACGACAGGCTGCGGGTTTCCCGGAAGCCGGGGAGCCAAGACCGGTAGAGGCATGATTGCTGTTGTGTTGCTGCGCTGCTTCCGTGTCACCGCCTGACAGTCCCACCGTCCTCCCCTTCACTACCGGAGCAGCAGCGCTGCGATTCGTACAGTTGCGCTTCTTCGATGAAGAGTAGGCATTGATGCGAGCATCGTCGTCGCAAAGAGATATAACAGTGGTGAGTGCAAGAGCACCGGCTCTCCAATGCGCGGTGACGTGCTGGCGGTCGGGACATGATATTCTATGTAGGACCCTGGATCTACTCCAAGAGGGTGGGATATGTTTATTGTACGGCTACTAGCCACCGATCCGCCCGCATCTCGCAAGCTGCCGCCGAAGAGATTGCTTGGCTTTGAGTTTAAAGTTTAGCTAAGAAGCTGGCCTTCCTCGTTGAATCACCGGCCGGGGGTCTGGACCAAGGGTCTCTCATTGGTCTAGGAAGTTCCTCACGTCCGGTCCCGGCCAATCAAGCGGCGATGGTTTCTGGATGGGGCCTGCGCCGGCGGATGATCTCATCTAGACGCGGCGAAGGCCGGTGAACATTGCTAGTCTTGCTAGTCGCCGCGGAAAGGCAGATGGAGCTAGGTGAACAAGGTCAGATAACCTTGGCGCCGTTCGACAAGACGGCCGAGGCTAGTTTCCTCAAGGAATGGTAAAAATAGTAGTATTTAATTCAACTATAAGGCACTGCCACTCGGATCTGCGCCGCGTCGAAGGAAGCATGGGAGGGTGTGGACAACGCCATCTGCATAATGGACCTCGCGAGCGGGATGAAGCCGCTTTCAAGTGAATACCTATCAACTGGGGCTTGCTCAGGTAAGGCATGAGGAATTGCTCTCCTACGTTGTCGGGCCGGCAATTTTATTCACCTCTACAGGAGTGCTGGTCTGTTACTGGCTAGCCCGATGACTAAGCTACTGGAAGACCCCGGCCCACTCGTTCGTGGGAGTAGAAAAAAATTTGGGACGCGCCGAAAAGCTTCGCTTTTTCTTTTCTCTTTTCCCTCCTCGTGCGGCTGGCATGACCTGAAAATTTTATTTCTCCGTGTTGCTCGAGTCCCTTACCAATGGATCACAATCGCAGCGTCAGTTGTGCCACAGAGCAATCATAATTGCAGGCTGGTCTTTTCTCGTGTAGGCTCTTGTTCAATCTTCCACTTGAGCTTTGAGAGAAGATCGGACATTCTTTTGTGTATGGACGTAAAGAGGGGAGTGGACATTCTTCCAAGGTGGCTTGGGTCACCGATTTAAACTATATGGACGCAAGAATGCTTGCGCAGCTCGAAACCGTCGAGCGTAGGTTCGGCGTAGGGACCGAATTTCCTGACCTGTAATGCGGGGATTCCCTCAACGCCGGTAGTTTGACGTGTTGCACCTGCACCGCGTAGCATTTTGATAACTGTCTTTGGCACAGCAATGCTTCTTGATAAGAGTACTTCCAATCCCTTTCTACCGTTTGATGAAGCAAGTCTACACGCCAAATCACTCGTCCTCGCCAACCTTCTGCAAATTGCCCATCTCTCTCTTGGCTCCTGCCTCACCTACGAGCTTGAGTCTGTCCACGCGCACCGTCTCAGCCTCGCCATCACCCTTCTGAACATATACAATCAGAGTGTTTGTTTTCTGGAACTTGACGAAGCGCAGCGGGATGTTGGCTGTCCCGTTGTCGTTCCAATCGCTGTCCTTGATCTCGATGGCCTGAGTGGGTTCTGAGTCGTCGGCCTCGCTGAAATCCATGTTGTGTGTGCGGTTGATGTAGAGATGAATTACGCCAGGTCTGGCTGGGGCATCGTCGTCGTCCTTAGGGGGCAGAGATGTGATCTGGACCAAAGTCTCGTTAGTCTCCCGTTGATAAGTACCTTCAAGCACCGAGACTTACCTGTAGGGTGTGAAGTTTGATCGTGGACTGGAAAGGAATGAAGAGAAGTAGCTGGTCGTCCGCACCACTCTGAACATAGTCCTTGGAGGAGCTTGAAGCCTTGTCTTTATCCAGACCACTAGGTTTTGAGCTCTCGAACAGAACCTTGACAGGCCCAGTATCCTCATCTGCGTTCAGCAGCTCGCAACCTTTCATCTCAACCTGATCTGTAATATCGCCATACCCCCGCGGCATCTCGGAGCCGGCCCACTGGCCGCCAGACGAAGCATCTCCTAATGTTTCGATCTCGGACGCAAGCTTCTCGACCACCGTCTTGAGCTGAGTAGGGTCGGCACCCTGGATCTTGTCTCCTACCTTTCCATTGCGGAAGACGAGGAAGGTTGGAAGAGCCGAGACGCTGTACTGCTGGGCGATGTCTTGGTTGTTGTCGCTGTTTACTTTGACGAAGGTGACGACACCGGGTCTCGACAGGGACTTGGAGAGGGTTTCGTAGAGGGGCGCGATCTGTTTGCACGGGCCGCACCAGTCGGCGTAGACTGTGAAAAGTAATGTACGTCAGCGTCTGCTTCCTATATTTGCTCAACTAAAGCCTTGGGGTAATATCGAGTCAAGGACGTGTTTGCTGATGGAGGGCGGTTGACAAATCCCTGATGGCGGGGTAGCTCTAAAGAGAGAGAGAGGCCTTACAATCAGCGACGACAATCTTGGAGCTCTTGAGCAGGCCGTCAAACTGCTGCTTGGAGCTGATGGATACCGGACCCTGCGACATGGTGGTACCTTGAGCTTCGTGCGAGGCGACTGGCAGTAGTGTAGTATGTAGGTAAGTATAAGCTCAGCGAATGAAGATGTGGTGGGAGCTGGCTTTTGGGCTAGGGTATCGATTCAGGTACAGGCGTAGGCGCAGACGCAGACGCAGACGCAGGTTTTGGGAATTAGTGGTGACTGGTCATTGAGGTACCACTTGGTCAAGGGTCGATGGAGAGGAGGAGGGGCATTGCTACGAGTATTGCTGTATCGAGGTTGGCGTCGCGCTGTTTGTCAAGCACACCACATATTAATTATTAAGGGACCGGACGAGGACCCGCGCCTAAATAAGGGTGCTGCCTCGCCTGACATCATCTTACCACTGCAATTACTCCGCCGCACCGGAACATTTTGGGACTATTGCACCGGTCAACGGCTCATATATGAATCAGTAGCTGCTCACTGGGTTGATTTCTGCAAGGCTCGGCGACGTGCTGCAAAAACAAAAGCCAGTACCCGACCTGTGATGAGATTCCGGAGCTAGTAGCTTCTCACGTATCCGATTTGAGGATACGGGCCAGTTGATGCGTGTAGATCATGGCCACTATGCTGACCACAAACCGACCCCTGATTTCCTAGTCTGGAGAAAAGAAGCATCTCGTATTATGGTCGCCAATTATGTTACCTCAAAGCTGCCTGATCGATGCTTCCAGTAGGTACTATAGTGTTTGACCCATTGGCTTGGGTGCCTGATGGCACAGCACAGTAAAGGTGCCACCAATCCGACCATCCGATACGTCGGAACGTAAGGTACCTGATCTTCCGCCGCGACGTTGCACGAACTGAGAAGCCTCTCACCTCACTTTCTGCTCAGCTTACCTTGGCCCTGGCGACCATCCGAGGCATGACTGAGCGCTTGGACAGCTGCCAGCAGCCGTTTGTCAATGTGGCCCGCAGCACTTCATCGCCTCACTTGATCTATGAATCACAGTGATGGATCAAACATCTACATGCAGCTTCTTTCTGTGCTTCTGCTTCGCCTCCAATCCGGTGCAGGGGCACTGACGCGGCTTCGTAAAAAGCAAACATCTCAAGGCTGCTGCTTCGACTCTACTTCTTGGTGATCGATATTCATCAGCTATAAGCAACCATGACAAGCGCATCTCTGGATGGCAAAATGAGGAAGCGGTCGACCTCAGCAAAGGCCTCGACCTCTGCTTCCGTATTCTCCAACAAAGGAAGTCATCGCAACGAGCCTATGCCTCACCTCTCTAGAGCGGATCCAGAGGCTGGACTCAGGCCAGCTTCCCCGCCTAAGACGAACCCATGGACTCGAATGGCGAAGCCGCGAAGGCTTCAGATAGATTCTTCTTTAACGGCTTCAACTCCATCGCTGTCCGCCCCTCTTCCTAACGGTCGCAGCAGAGCGTCATCCTACTCATCAGCATGCGTTCCAAATAGTGCCGTGGACTCTGAGACTGGGTCCAGTGGTGATGCCAAACCAACACACAAGCGATCACCTTCAAGAGACTCTTCCATGTCCTTGACTAGCTCCTTGCCAAATGAGTCGAGCATCTGCACAAACAGGACCCTCCGGTCGCTTTCGACGGGCTCTGAAGATTCACGGAGGGCGTTGCTTGCGGCAGCTATACATGTAGAGGAGAAGTAAGTAACAAAAACAACTGCAATTCAAGTACTTGTTGCTTGTTACTAACAAAGCATGATCAGTCTTTGGAAGCACCCTTTTGGCGCCGACGTCAAGGTGTCCGCTGGCGTCCGCGCGTTTCTGGTTCACCGTGATATAGTCACTGTTCAATCAGGCTGGTTCAAAGAGAACCTACCAGCGCCTCACCTGGTGAGCTAAGCCAAGATTAAATTGCCGTGCGAGAGCATGGAGGAGAGCAAGCATTAATGTTGGTTGATAGGACGGAACCATGACGGAAGTCTCTATACGATGCGCCCCTGAAGCGGTTGGATACTGCCTGCGCTTTATGTATACACAAAGTGAGCGTGTATACTAGCCTCCTTAACAAGAGTCAAGAAACTAATCAGCAACAGAGATCGAGATTTGTGATGACCGACCAATATTCAGCAAGGAATTCCTACCTCGTTGCGTCCTTTTGTATTGCGCGGCAGTCCATCTCAGAATTAAGGGGATGGTAAAGCACATACTCCATGTCGTAGAGGCCGCCGCCGCCGATATCAAGGACGCACTCGTCAATCTTCAGCCAGGAACAGAGCAAAGGAGAATCCAGTGGTTGGCAGAGTACACCGAAGATCACCTGTGGGACGCTCTGATCCTCATGTATAGTCAGTGCAACCAGGACCTCATGAAGCCCATGCGGCTGGCGATGGCGGCCATCGTGGACCTGGTCTTCATACTTCTGCTTCAACGGGATCCTCTTCGACGACAGCTTCATGAGGGCGCATGGCAATGGCTGCTACCCCGGATGTTGGGGGATCAGTTCATATATCTTGGCATGTCAGATACCCGACCAACAGCGATGACCGACGATGCTGCTATCGAGGAACTCCTTGCGAATGAGGAGCTGCGAGCTTTCTCAACTTTGACAATCTAAAAGAGTGTTGCCAGCTTCGGAAGAATAGTATCATGAAATACCGCAAAGGAGAATCGAGGCTATCTCTTGAAGAACCTGCAATGGGTAGTCAAGCATTTCAATCGACAAACCGGTAGGGACCTATCCAGAAGGCCATCTTGTTTGAGTCGGGATATGCGTGTTGGAATATTTGTGAGAATATATCAGGGTTTCTTTGCAAGGCGTTAAGTAATGAGGGAGCTTCGCCTGGCGGCTGCAAGGCAAAGGTGGATATGGCGCAACGGTCCGGAACTTGCTTTTGATGGAAGACCAAATCCTTGAGGAATTCAATTCTAATGAACGGCTGATCGTTGCAACACAACTAAATAAGCACTCCAAAATCCAAAATCCAAAATCACGTCCATTATTGCTCCTTCACCATCCTTGTGTCGTGCAGTGTAGTAGCGTCATAATGCATCATATCCACCCCCAAGACTGGCTCTTTAAAAATATATAAAATATACAGGAAAAGTAAACGAATTCACCGCATGTTTCGGTCTTCTCTAACAGTCGTAGTAATCTCGAGAACGCTCTCGATCTCGGATGGAAATGTGCTGCCTCTCCGTATCCGTAATCATGAGACGCCTCGGCGGAGGCGGCGACTGAGGCTTGTAGCGTGGAGGAGCGTCCACATAACGGAACGTCTCATACTTGGGCTCTTCCTGTACAGGGTAGGGCACAGGCACCAAGCGCTCGCGTTCAACATAGTGGTAGTGATCGCGAGGTTGTCGAGGCTTCTTTTTCTTCTTAGGCTTAGGCTCCTCAGGCTCGACGTCTACGGCGATGACATCGATGGGCTCTGGCTCTGGCTCCGGCTCGGGCTCACAAGGGGGCTCCGGTTCAGGCTCGGGCTCGCAAGGAGGCTCGGGTGCGGGCTCAGGTTCGGGGAGAGCTGGGAGAGGGCATGGCTGTGGAGGAGGTGGAGGAGGAGGAGGGTAGACACGGGTGATGCTCCGACGGACGGTGGCTACGTCGGGATGAGGCTCGGAGAGGTAGAGGCGCTTCTTTTTGCCTGTGTCAGTGCGGTATCGTGTAGCTGTTTGTATGTCAGTCAGAATGTCTATCACCAACAAAGGGAGGATAGCGGGAAGCCATCAAAAGAACGTACCCATGGTGGATGATGATACTGAGTTGTGCTATTCAGTCCAAGAAAGAGATGATTGACCTGCTGAGAGCAGTAAAGATGATGAAGAGCCTACTGATGAAGACTGAAAAAGGAAGACAATGGTATTATAGTTGTGCCACGTGCGCCCAAAAAGAAAACCGAGAAGGGTTCATCAGGTGGACGATGAGAGTATGCACGTCTATGTAAGTGGGGGTTGGGTATGACGTTAGTATGTGCATGAATCAAGATTTCGGGCTTCGATCATGCATAGCCAAAGTACAGTCTTATTGGCTCCATCGCCGGACCAGACCGACGGGAATCTGCCAATAGTTTAATTCGTATGAGTATAATAGCTTATGTTAATTGTCTAGTAGGAGTCTAGAAGTTGAGTCTTTTCATGGCGTTGGTGCCTTAAACTGAGTTACCAAGTTGGTGGTAGGTACCCGGTGCTGTTGGGCTTTCCATCGGGCTTTGACAATGCACGTACGCGTACTTTACTGCGCCCGCTTCGTCGGGCTCTAACTCTAGACCATGGTAGAAGATCTGGTGACTAGGAGCATAATCACTCATAGAAACTTATGTCCGCACCTCATACTCGTATGGCATGGAGAGCGTACACACCTGCATACGTCAATCGCCAAGGTGCAGTGTCCCGGAGCAGCTCCAGACCTCCGGAGTCCGGACTACGGAGCAGCCCAACTCGGGGCCTCACCTCCCATTGCTCCGTACGCTGTGTGGGACCACAACTCCGTGTCACCGGTGCTGCAAAGGGGTCCGGGAAACGCAGAGTCCCATCTCTTGCTTGGTACAAGTAGGGACGGGCGACACTTGGCAGGCTTTGATACAGTTTCGAAGGGCAAAATGGGACGCCACCGAAACCAAGCTATTGATAAAAATCAGCTGATTTTTGTTCTGCTCCCGCAGACTCGGAACTGGCCTGAAACCCTGCTGATACATGTTCACTGGGCGAAGAATTGCTGGGCGACTGCTGCAGGGCTGGGGGGCAAGGTCTGCGTTTCAAAGCAGGGCTGTTGGAAACTTGTAACAAACAACCGAACATTCAGTAATATGTATGCTGATATCCAGTGGTGGTGGCGCGTGCTTGTCTGTCAATCCCCCGCGGCAGCAGCGACAATCATTGTAGCTGGTGGAGATTGTTGGCTTGTTGCCCAGCGATGTCGTGATGAATCCATGTTTAATTTATTTGAATTTATTTTGGGATGATATGGTATAATATTATGATAGCTTTCTATTTAAAGTACATAAGGTAGAGCCTGTTCAATGGCTCCTTCCTGTTCCTGACGCCGAGGGTTGTCTGAGCTTTCGACGGCAATTGGGCAGATGGCATCCATCTCATCACACCGCCAGATCAAGAGACCCGTTGTACTTTCAGTGAGGTACGGACGGACGGACTCGGAGTACCAAGAAGAATGGAAATCTGTCAGGGGCGCTTCAATGATCACACGTACTTTAGCCTTTTCCAGACGGCAATCGGCTCCAGGGCTCTTGCTGGCCTGTCAATATCAGAATTATACTATCTGCACTAAGAAGCGGTTAAATGCACGAATGCACTTGCACTGCGTATCGCCCCTGAGGCTAGCAATGGGTGCATGTACTTGCTTGTACGAGTATTACCACGGCAGCATTCCATGTATGAGCATACATGCCAGAATGAGTCGGATCACCAGTTATTACTCGTAGAATTTGCCTTGCAAAGTTACATTTTGACCCAAACTTCCAAAGCACGACACGCAGCTGCAGCAACGTTGAGACAAAGCCAAGATATAAAGTATTATTGAACGGTGGGCGGCAAGCTTCAAGTTGCTTTGCTGCCTCAGGTACTTAATTACTCCTTGTACGGTGCCCTTGGGTGCTACCTTAGTCATATTATCAGATTAGGGTTCTGCACCGGCTGCACTCACTGGTGAGGCTGCTGATTGGAGAGCTGGTCAGCGCCAGGCCACTGGCGGCTGGGACCCTGGCCGCGATTCAATTTAAATTTCAAGGCCAGCTGCAGCGTCCCTTCGATCTACTATGGGGCTTACAAGGGCTCATGGGGGCCAATTATGGGGTAAACGGCGGCACTATGGAACTTTTCTGCACATGTGTGTGATTACAGTAGCATCGGACTCTAAATGTCCATGGTTCCTGATGTGTGTGTGTCCTGGTCTCGCAGTGTTGAGTGTCTACTGTACTCGTAGAACATCTCCTTTCGTTGGAATTATTAATGAGAGAGCGAGAGGGTGGAGCCAGCCGTCCGATAATTAGGGACTCGGATTAATAGGAGAAGAGACTTTTACCCCAGGCGCACAGGCGCGGCCGGAAGGATGGAGGCCTTGACCTCCGAGTCCAATGCCGACGGTAGTGATTTAATATTACATAGCACTAATGATATATATGCAATTTTAGTCGTAGAGAATGAACGTGCTGTACGCTGGTAGGTGCTGCACAGTGGCCGGTTTGCAGGCGTGCATACGGAAAAGTCGACTTTGACCCTTTTAGGTTGTGATCGCTTCCATTCCAGGAATCCAGGGGAAGAACCTGGTTCGATGATGCTGGCCTAAGAATTGAGAAAGAGTGGAGGCGCTACTAAGCCCGAGACGAACCCTCCAATGCCCTGTCGAGTGCCTGTTGATTCCCCCTGACTCGTGCTGGTTCAGTGGTTCTTCGGTGGGAAAAGTGACTAGTACCTTACCTAGCGTTATCACCAGTCATAATCATCACCGGGAAATAATTTTCCTTTTACTTGTCACGACTCGTACGAGTGGTATTACACGTATGAGCCGCAGAATTTTTGCTCAGATATCCACTTTAATACAGTTCGGTAAAAGATGGCTCGCCCAAGACAGTAGAGTTCCCTAGCTTGGGCATAGGTACAGGCACAGGCACAGGCACAGGCACAGGCACAGGAAAAGGGCATAGACACAGATAGCCTGGCCGTTTGGAGTTGTGTTTGGGCTCGAACCTGGTCAACGTCCCCATCATACCCTCCTCGCCGCCCGTTAATGCAAAATCATAATACCCAAGGTAACGTCCAATTCTGGACGCCTTCAACACATACTAGGCAGGCTCTTGCCGCACTCTATTCATATCCATACCTTATTCATATCCATTTCCGTACCCGCATCCCTGGTCCTCACCCCAGGGACCAGCAAGCCACATCTATTACCACTTACCCACTCGACCCTCCACCCCGAGCAAGGCTTTTGGCGCCGTCTCAAACAGCTGCAGTGCGTACGAGTACTCCGTCCGACGCACCGCATTGCACAAGTACCGTCCTGAGCGGTTTGTACCACGCCAGACGAACGAACCCCCCAATTTCTTTGTCGAATCGTCGTCACCTCTTGCGGCCGCTTTCAAAGACCCAAAGTCGCCTGCCGTGGCGTCTCAAACCCCACCACTTGATGCTCCGAGCTCGAACCCCCTTACATACATGCCGGCTCCAGTCGGGGCAGCACAACAACAACAGCCGCTCTTAATTTTATTACACGATTCTGTTGTTCAGCTCTGCTTGACTAGTCTGGCCCGGAATCAAGCCACGCAGACGGCCGAGTACCGAGTACGAGTACCTTCGCAGATCTGGTACGAGTATTACTCGTAGTCCAGTCTAGCACAGTCTAGCCAGAGCCTAGCCAGCGAACCCAGTCTAGGACCCAAAAGGTGCCTGGTGGTTCAGGCAGCGCAGGCGAAGAGACCCGTTCTCTTCGAATGTCGCGTGGGAAAATAGCCTGCCCATCATGTCGTACTATGCCTCGCACAATGGCAAAGCCCCGGCGTCTTCCCCTTATACTCCAGAGAAAGCCCTCGCCGACGACAACGACAGCCCGATCGTGGGCCGCTCCGTGAACCACATCGGCTTCACGAACCCCGTCCCTTCCGGTAACAGGTACGTCTGCTTACCATCCTGTCCATTCTCTCCAATCCGCGTTTCACAATCGTCCCAATCATCCCTCCCCAGATAACCCTTGTCCATGCCTCCTGCTTCTGAGCCGCCTGTCAGTTTGGCGTCTTCAACGAACCTCCATCTCCCTCCTCCTAACCCTTTTCCATGGAACAAGCCGTGGCAGCGAACCAACTGCTGTTCTCGACTATAACCCCCCTAGTCCCGCCGTTGCTCTTTGTTCCTGCCCACCCTCTGCTCTGACTCTATCGTCCGCTGTGGACGGTGGGCTTTATGTTGTGGAACCGTTCCCCGTGTTTGAGCTGATTGACCCGTGCTAATGTCCTTGTCACTGGATCCTAGACTTGATCAACCGCCTGTTCCCAGCCCGCTCAGAATTGGTGCCAATAGAAGTCTGACCGACCCGGGAGGCTCAAATTCAAGACAAGACAACTCTTCCCCGCGCCAGCCGCGTACTCGAGCTACAGATCCGCAGTCTGGAGGCGATCCGTATCTGTCTGCTGTTGTAGAGCAGACTTCGTTCTACAGCGATTCATCTAACGCACCCAGCCCAGAGCCGCCAAGCCCAAGGTTCGTCGAAAAAAAAACTACACGATGCGGCTCGCGTTAATATATGGAATGTTAACTTTGTTCTCCGCAGACCTGCCCCCCGCTCTGTTCCCAATGAGACTCGCAGCGCCTCAGACACTTTGATCTCGAAGCCCGCGAAAAGCCCGCCCAAGGCTGCGAAGCCGGCCATGCCTGGCCCGACAGAGTTGGCTCAGGACCCGTCCACAGGGCTTCCTCGGAATTCCTCGATCGACTCCGCTATATCGGCGATATCTACAAAGGCTGGGCCTCAGAATGGAGTCCCGCAGGAAGTTCCAACGAACGCGGCGTCCGGCTCACCAGATGTGGCCAGTCTGATTCGAAAGGCTGGTTCACCAGAGGCCCTGGTGCAGAGCCTTCTCAAGGATAAAAATTCTCAGTCACAACAGA
Organism: Waltergamsia citrina; assembly: GCA_022814615.1. NCBI lineage: Eukaryota > Fungi > Ascomycota > Sordariomycetes > Hypocreales > Bionectriaceae > Waltergamsia > Waltergamsia citrina. The sequence continues at coordinate 36,225 of JAKLNE010000096.1, read as the reverse complement.
ACAGTCAATTATGGCGGCTTGTGGATAAGCAAAGGGCCATGATCCTGGGCCTTAACAAGGACCTGGAGAGGGCTTTGAAAGAGAAAGAAAAGTACAGGACAAAGCTAAAGGATATGATGGCTGATCCTGCTGTGTCCAAAGCCGCGGGTGTCCTGGCCGGGCGAAAGGACTCCGAAACTCTGTCTCCGACCCATCTGCAGGCCATTGACATTGCTCAAGCGGCTGAAAGACCAGAATCGCGAGCCCCGGGCTCACCAACATCTGATTTGGACAGCCCACAGCAATCTCCCATCGACGCAGTCCTGGCACCGTATCCGGTTACGCCGCCATCGGACCAGTTCAATACTGGCCAAGTAGTGCCAATTGTCGAATCCCCGAAGGCTATGCCAAAGCATCAGGAGCATGCGCACAACAAATACGATCATGAGGCAGCAGATAGAGTAGCTGAACAGACAGTGAGGACTGGACATCCTCCACGCGAGAAGCCGGGCAGCACGAGCCCGCGGGATATCAACCCCTCTTTGCCTCCATCACAGGGTCTGCCTCCTGACCCGCCCAAGGGCCCTCCACCGAAGCCACCGGCTCAAAGTCCACCCAGCGTATCGGTGAGCCAGGCTTCACCCCGGGCGGGCGAGGACTTGCCTAGCTTCCCGTCTCCTCCACCACGCAAGGCCCCTCCGGCACCACTGCAGCTGAAGTCTGATGTACCAGAGAATGCCATCGATGAGGATACTGACTCCGACCTGGACGACATTTTGGATGCAGCTGGATTGGGCGAGAAGCGCGGTCGACGGCGAACGCGAGCTGAAGACGACAGGGACCGCGAGATTCGGGCATGGAAAGAGGCTGAGGCTCGAAGTGCATCTATGAAGAGCACTCACGCAAGTGCTGGTAATAGCAAGCCCGGATCTCCAACCGAGCCGTTACCGCCTAGTCCCCGGGCTATCCAACCACCTTCGATGCCCGCTCTGGCGCAAGAACCTGGCACTGCTTCCCTCAACGCTATGCTTCAAGGCGGGGAATCAAAGAAGGATGTACATATTCCCGCTCCTATGATGAGCCCAGGACTTCCTGCCAGCCCGAGACCAATGGCCAAGCAGCCACTGCACTCCCCACCTCTCTCTCCACGAAATGCAGCTTCATTCCAACAGTCTGCATTATCACCTCGACCTCCGCGTCAGCCTGTACCGCATCCCCCAAACACCCCTGCGGCAACCCCAGCCGCTTCTTTAGGAGATGCGACTACCAAAGCGCATAATGCGGCTCATCAAGCGTTGACGGAGCCCAACTCGGCGTCGTCCAGAGACCAAGATAGCCCTACTGAGCGCACGAGGATTTACAAAGGACTTGTTACTGATGAGTTCCCCGATCTACTCCTGCCCCCGAATGCATTGCCTTCCATCGCCATTAGAGTAGCGTCCTCTCGCATGAAACCGTCACGCGCTAGTCTCGTGTCTCTAACTCAGTTGGAGGAGGACCCTGTGTTCACCTTGGCGATCATTTCCCGCTCAGATGGCGGAGAGTTGTGGCGCGTGGAGAAGGACTTGGCCTCGCTCAGCAAACTGGATGGTAGGATGAAGCAATGTGGTAACTTTAATGCCCAGGCGCCCGACCGATCACTTTTTACCGGGCACGCGCCGGCCCGAGTTGACGCACGCCGTTCCGCTTTGGAGCACTATATGGAAGAAGTGCTGAACACGCCCCTGGACATCCACACTGCCGTCGAGCTCTGCAAATACCTCTCCAGCAATACGCTGCCACCCAACGCGGACGAGACCGGTGCCTCGGCCGCATCCAACGGCGAAGGAAGCTCGCATATGATCGGGCCTGATGGTCGTCCCATCCGAAGCGGATATCTGACAAAGAAGGGCAAGAACTTCGGCGGATGGAAGTCACGATTCTTCCTTCTTGATGGGCCTTTACTTAAATACTATGAGACCCCTGGCGGAGCTCACTTGGGAACCATCAAACTTCAAAATGCGCAGATCGGAAAGCAGTCTCAGAGTAGCGGCGAGAACAACTCTCCTGGCAAGCCTAACGGCTCTGACGACATGGACAGCCAGTATCGCCACGCTTTCCTCATCCTAGAACCGAAGAAGAAGGATTCGAGCACACACGTCAAGCATGTACTGTGTGCCGAGAGTGATAAAGAGCGGGACGCTTGGGTGGATGCACTTCTGCAGTGGATTGACTATCGCGATCCCGATGACGATGAACCACCGCCCCAGAAGAGCAGCAATCAATCGAAGAGCAGCAGCCAAGCGAAGAGCAGCTCGGGGCGCTCTGGAGGCAAAGTAAAGAAGAGTAATGCCCAGGTTAAAGCTGCTCATCAAGGGCAAGACTCCGATACTCTTGTAGGACTTCGGTACGACTCAACCCAAGCTGGGGAAGCACCACAGAGCACGCATCCAGGGAGGTCCAAGAACTCAGCTGGCCAGGGAGAGCCTCCGGGCTCTGCTTCAGAGCCTAAGGTCATTTCTGGGCCGAAGGACCCCCAGCCAATCTCAGATTCGGCAGCTTGGGGAAACAAGTCGGGCCTTGCCGTTCCATCGTACGAGGAGAAGAAGGCACGGAAGCGCAGTTTCTTTGGTTTCGGCCCCAAGGCACGCTCCAATTCCGACCCTCATGAGTCCAGTCCCACACAAGGCGGCTCTGGCCCGGCGCAGCCACCTGGCGTGCGAGGACCTTCTCAGCAGGTCTTCGGCGCGCCTTTGGCTGAAGCTGCCAGATTCAATCCGCCGGCTGATATTCCCGTGCCACTTCCGTCGGTGGTTTACCGGTGTATTCAGTACCTCGACTCAAAGGATGCGGTGTTGGAAGAGGGCATTTTCAGGCTCAGTGGCTCCAACGTGGTGATCAAGCAGTTGCGTGAGCGCTTCAATACGGAGGGAGACGTTAACCTGGTCAAAGATGACCAGTTCTATGACATACATGCGGTTGCCTCACTGCTGAAGCTTTACCTGCGAGAGTTGCCCACTACTATCCTAACCAGAGACCTACACAATGACTTCTTGGCTACGACTGAGATGGATCGGAATGTGAAGGTCCCAGCCCTCAACGAGCTGGCCCAGAGACTCCCTCTTGCGAATGCAACTCTTCTGAAGTATCTGGTTGCGTTCTTGATTAACATCATCAATAACTCGGACATGAACAAGATGACGGTGCGGAACGTTGGGATTGTATTCTCGCCAACCCTGAATATTCCGGCGCCTGTCTTCGCCATGTTGCTCCAGAACTACGAAGGCATTTTTGGCATCGCCCCTGAGGACTACAAATTGCCTGTACTTCAGACCGAAGCTGAGCGTCAAGCCGAGGCTCGGAATCAAGCGCACCATGAGCCGCCGCCACGCTTTGAGGTGCCGGCGCAGCGACCGTCGACGGCATCCGGAACACAGTCGCCGCACCGACACCAACCTCGAGTAGATTCTATGCGAGATTACCAGAGGAGCACGCCCACCCCACCACTGTCAAACCTCAATCCCGCCCGAAACTCACCTACACCACCTAATATGCACGGGCGAGGCTACGAGCAGTTCCCCCAACATGCACCGGCCCACCCGCCAGGGCAACGCCCTCCTTATGAGAATGCGTATGCCAACGTGCCTATGCATGGCGGTCAGCAGCCTCAATATCCCCAGCCTCGAGGGGTGCCTCCATATGAGCGACAACAATACGCAACTGGCCCAGACGAGAATGCTGGCGGCTTGGTAGTTCAAGACCATTCCTACGGCTCAGGACATAGAGGGCGCCGAGAGAGCGCCATGTTTTTCGGAAATATGCCGCCACCACCGCCGAACCCCCGAAGCGCTGTCGGAGAAGAGGGAATCTACTGATCAAACTCAGCTCTCCTTATCTGCGTACTCCTGTTGACCTATTATTGCCACACAATTCCTTTTTTGCTGTTACCAACTTGGCATTTTATGATACCATATTCCCCCTTTTTTATTTATTTTTTATTTGTATATCCAGTCCCAATGGGACACCATGAAGATTGACGAACGGAACTGCTGCACACACACGGCACGAGAGGCAGATCATTGTTTTAGAGAACACTTAGCCATCGTTGGGGGCCTCACTCTTGTTACAGGGTTGATTATCATTATTGTCATTGCACTACCTATATCCAATTATCACAGCGCGCGGACGAGGAGGGCGCTTGGCCGCTATTACAGGCGTGCTGTATATTATATGCCTGTAAGGGGGCTAATTGGAGAGGCTTATTGTTTTCAGCATATGGGGTCGATCTGGCCAGGAAGACTAAGGTCAGCATCAAGGCGTTGTTGGTTTCTTTCTTAGCGACGAGGCTACTACTAGACGTAATTCCACGATAGTAATACCCAGCATTTTATATTGATACAAAGAGTTCCAAATACTACATAGTAATTGTATTGTATCTACTTATCTGAGTTGCTGGTGTCAACCCCTTTATGTGATACCACCAGAGTCGAGCTTGCGCCAGTGTCGGTGCATCCTAGGAATCGGTGCTCTAAAGCCCAGCCGATTAACACCAATTTACGTCCCGCAGTTTTCTGCGTGTTTCTAAATTTTAAAACACTATGTGTTCCCATCAATAGATACAGAGCGTATCCACTGCAAGGCTTCTAGGGACACTGTTGGTACACGTGGTGTCTGGTGTGATCTTTTCAGACTGCCTACACCATTCGTGAAGGCGATGGATGAAGCTGTCATAAGTATAACTTAGAAAGGGGGAATAAAAGCTAGAGACAACTCTAATTCTAATTGTACTAGTCCAATATCATGTAAGTTAGTTGCCAATAACTTATGGCTTAGATTTGGTAACTACCTATAACCATATGTAACTACCTACTGCTTAACTGGATCCTCTAAAGAAGGCGACCATACCATTCCAGGATCTGCTCAGGGTGCTCTTGGAACCAGCTGTATGCATGCCAGCGGCGGTTGGTACCCTCAATCCAGTACAAGCTCTTATCCTCGGTAGCCAAAGCATCATAAATCGACTGAACATCGCTAGGGTCGGTGTTGAAATCATCACGGACCTGAAATACAAAAGTCGGTATGTCCATCTGGCGTGCGCTAGGAAGCAGTTCATAGTCTTCGATGTGGTACCCGGTGGCGTTGTGTAGCGAATCGTCGACGGCGGGCATGTAATCAATCGGGATACCCACAGCTTCCAAAATCTTGGTAAAGCGAACTCTGACGGTAAGGGGCTGGGCGAAGACTTGGGCTTGCACGCCTTCGAATGCTTCTGGGTTGAGTCTGTATGCGTGGAGGTTCGAGTTGGCACCGACGCAGCGGCTGAAAAGGCCTATGCTCATATCTTTGGTGTCGGGACGACTGTGGACGTAGTCAAGCGCGGCGACGACGTCCCGAGCCTCCTCCAAGCCCAAAGTATGCGCGTGGGTGGAGTCAGACTCTCCGTGGTTGCGGTATTCGTAAGCCAGGACGTTATACCCGGCATCGTGCAAGATCTTATAATCAGGGACAAAGTTGACAGCCCAGTAACTCCCCGGGGCACGACCGTTCTCCTCTGCATATCCGCGGATACCAGCTCTGTTGAACCAGCGAGGGTGGTTGGCAATGATGAGTTTGTTCGAGCCGTTCTTGGGAAGATACCAGCCGGTGTTGGTTACGCCATCTCCGGACGTGAAAGTAATGTTCTCGTACTTCAAGCCTGCCTCCTCTGGCATGTGCAGGGGCGGGTCGAAGTTCTGCGTGGAGAGGAAACCGCTCCCAATGCCGGCGACGATGTCTTGGATGACTTCGTCGGGTGGTGGAGTTTCGGGGGGGATAGGAGGGTATGTTCCTGTTTCTGTTGCTGTGTCTTGGCCGTTGACGAGGGCTAGCGGTAGAGCGAACAGAGCGAAGAGAAAGGGTTGAGAAGAACACATCTTGAACAGTTTTGGCGTTGTTCTTTTTTGGAAGCTAGTCAGAAATTCCCTGATATGAATAGAAGAGTTGACACTGAAGTTGGAAGTGATGAGGAGCTATGTCTGCAAGAAAATTCCATGCTTTATTTATACACAACCCTTAGACTCGGCCTTAAGGTGTTGCAAGGTTGGTATTTCCTAGTGACATATCATAGTAGGCGAAGCCTTGATCCTGTAGAAAGTAGCTGACGTGGACGCATGTATCCACCGGTGTATGTGTTTCTTTCGAATGAACTGGCCAAAGCGTACATATCGCAGGGTTATTAAACTTCATAGTGCCTACTGCTTACTCTTCTTGCCTGCTTGTCTATCCTATCCTGGCTCCTGCAGACTATGCACTTAGGCTTAGAGATTTCGACTAATGTCTTTTGAGCTCCAGGATGACACTCCATAATGTAAACGTCAATAAGTTGCTTTACAAGACTACACCAAGCTGGGTTTACAGCTAAATTCTTAATGTGATCTAGGATGTCGGATATGAACATCAGGAATTATCAATCGCGCGCCTCTTTTCGTCTTCCTGCTAACTTGGCTAAGAATCAGATGCAAACTCAGCGGCATATCTTCTATTGTGACTTTGCGGCAACAGATGAGGTTGTGAATTCAGGGGTAGCCCATTCATCTTTGTTAATGTTCGAAGGCATACACACGCGCGTTAAGATTTAATGAAACCTGATAAATCCTATTAGCAACGTAAAAATAATATATCAAAACACAGCCACGAGATTTATATGAGCTTGGATCGCATCTGGAAAGTAAATGGGTGTTCTTCCTGATGGGTGTGCTTCGCCTAGCATATTGACTGTAAAGATCCAACTCTTGTCCAAGCGCCATGAAAAGCAAACATGGAATCACAATGCAAAACAACTGGGTTTTGAGGCCTCAATAGCTATTCTGCGACACTATGTAAGTGATATGCTATGGTTTGGATAGTCTGTTTAGAGTAGTGTCGGAAATAGACATTGTGGGGTTCAAGTAACTCCGTAGGAAACTCGTGAAATAGTCAGCCCTGCGTTACGCTCGGCATTTCACCCCTGCCTGCATGACGAGGCCAATCGTGGCTGGCGGAATAGGCAATCAAGCGATAAAGAGCCAAGCATGCCTAGGCCTGTTTTAGAAATCAAGCAAACCATAGAAGGGGATAATAGTAACCAACCCTAGGAGCTAAAACCGGGGCTAGGGCCGGGGGCATCTAGAAGTTAAACAAGAACGAATGTTACTCCGGTAAGAAGCTTTACAGCGTTTCTAATGAAATTAATTGTATGAATTGAGATCCGCGCGTTCTGAGGCTGTTCAAGTGTCTGATTGGATTCCTCAACAAGCTCTGCATGTCATGCCGCGTACGTAGTTGCGTAATTTAGAATTCATGTAGAGATAACATGAGGATAGACTTGATGCATGCTGATAACCTCCATATCACAAATACTTATAAAATGTGGAAAAGACGTTAGGGCAAAAGGTATTCGGCTGATCCAGAAATATCAATAAACCAAAGCTTATACGGACTGTGGAAATCCCTTGAACATGCGGATTCTGCGCTAGTGGAGATGTCTTGGAGTGACGGTAGGTTGGGACTGTCACTGCAAGCCCCTTTCTCGAGGGGTAGCATCCGAGCGAACTCATCGAGCATGCTGGATATGCCTGTGATTGACGTACGTGTTTGACACAATCCGCTTGATCGGGCGATTCTTGTAGAGGCGATCAAATTCGCGAGGGTAGTTGCTCAAACAGATGCGATGTCCCCGTTGAGATCTATGGAAGTAAGTCCTGGTGCTAATGTCACCAGCAACGAGGACTTAGCTGCTTATGTAGGGCAGATAGGCGGGCCGGCGTGGCATATAGGGGGTACTTGCAAGATAGGTAACAGGCAGCAAGGTGGTGTGGTCGATGACCAACTGAAGGTGTTTGGCGTTGCGAATCTCAGGGTCGTTGACGCCAGTATTATGCCTGTATTGCCTGCGAGCCATCCTATGGCGACGGTATATGCTGTCGCAGAAAAGGTGCGTTGGATCTCGTATTAAGCTAAACGCTCCTGGTTTTGCTGACTCTTCTTCACATCTACAGGCTGCCGATATAATTAAAGGGTTGCTTTGAACGGTCCTCAGACTGAGATTTCGATGTTCTAGATCATTGTCAAGTTGGAACACTCGTATGTGTCGCTCCTCGTAGGATCTGGTATAAACAACACACGCATTTTAAACGAAGAAACCCCTGTTGTTTCAGGGTCCATTTGGATTGTTGAAGAATTTGTTGTTAGTAACTAAAGGATAGAGTGAAGAATCAAGGATTCGCTTTAGATTTATTAGATGAACAATAGATCTGAAGCCTTATCGATATAAGATGATCTAGGATCATAGCCTGATATAACTTTTAGTGGCCTAGGGGTTTCGTTTGAACACGGCTTACAAGGCGCGAAGAAGAAACGGCCATAACGCCACCAATGGCGAATCTGGACGGAGCCGGGTCTTAGAAACTTAACCTTAAATGATGAGAAGGCTTTAGAATTGTGATAGAGTGAGAGGGTTCTAGGAAAGGGTCATGTTATGTTCAATGCGAATAATCGATGACTAGGAGCGCACAAATTGACGATTGATGTAATAAGTCGAGATCCGATATCAGAGCTTAGAGAAGATAAAAATGCAAGATCAGGTTAGCGCTGACCGGAAGACTGGAATGATAGTGTAGGTAGCGGCTGAGTCATCCGAAATGGTCGGCATCTCGGGGCTTACGCTTGCCGGCATCGTCACTCACGAATCACTGACCACCCCCACTACACTCATACTCATACTTGTACTTGCGCAAAACCAGGGTGTCAGTGTCTTGAATTTCGCCCGCCGTTGAGCGGTTAAAACGGGGACGTTCTTCTGGATTACTTATTTTCTGGTGAGATTTGAAGACTTGAAGACTAGGTCTAGTCTTGGCGAAGGAGTGGGTGTTTTGCTTTTTTTTTTTTCTTCTCCATACCATGGATTCCATCAACAGATTACGTCCCGACAATCCCGCTACCGGAGGGTCGGCGTCGCTTGGCACCGACATTTCTTCGGGAGCTACCGAGCGCTCTCAATCGCCTACATTGGCTGCCACTGCCGCTTATCACGGGCCAGATGTAGACTCAGAGGGACAAGAGCAAGGTACCGAGAACGCCGATGAGTTTGGTGGCCCTGATGGCGCGGATGCAAAGCGCTCACGGGCATGTGAAGCTTGTCGCGGGCTGAAAGTGAGATGTGAGCCCGATCCAGAGGCTGAAGGAGAGGAAGGGGCGCCTTGTAAGAGGTGTCGTAAGGCCGGGAGGCGTTGTGTTGTGACGGCGCCCAGTCGCAAGAGGCAGCGCAAGACGGACAATAGGGTGTCCGATCTAGAGAGGAAGATTGATGCTTTGACGGCGAGTTTGCAGGCTAGAGGGGCGGCGGCGGGCATTCCTTCAGCAAGGACTGCGAGTCCGACGGAGGCGGGAGGTAGAGGGGAGCCGTTCTCTGGGAGTTCGGTGTCTCCTCCGCGGCCGAGGTCAACAGACAGAGCTCAGGAGTTAGCTGATAGAACACATGGTGGAATGAGTTCTATGAGACCGCCTGAACGAACTTCAACACTGCCTTGGGATCACAAGCCGACGTATCAATCTCCTGCGCCTATGGCAGGGAGAAAGCGCAGTGCTCCCGAGCAGAGCATACCTAAAGGATCGAATGCTGAACCAGCTGCCTCGCCATATCCAAGCACAGTCTCTCCTTGGACGCGATCAGATCAGGGCGATATTATCGACCGAGGCCTTCTGACTATGGACACGGCCAACGAGCTCTTCACCCGCTATACTGAACGCATGGCGCCTCACATGCCCGCCGTCATCTTCCGGCCAGGCATGACCGCCTCAGAGCTGCGGCGCTCCAAACCCGTCCTGTTTGTAGCTGTCATGGCCACCGCAAGCTCTGAGATGCATGCGCTGCAGTTTTCTTTACAGAGGGAGATGATGATCTCCTTTGCCGAGAAGACCTTTCTCACAGGCGAGAAGAGTGTGGAGATTGTTCAAGCTATGCTTCTCTCCGCTATCTGGTATTATCCACCCGATCATTTTGAGGACCTCAAGTTCTACCAGATTGTTCACAATGCTGCTGTTATGGCTCTCGACATTGGTCTGGGAAAGAAGCCTCCTGGGCGGGGGACAGGGAACGCCTTTGTTCATCGGCAGTGGCCCTCACATCCTACTCGTCGCCAGATTCCCCCAGATCCTACAGACATCGAGTCTCGTCGGACGTGGCTCGCCTGCTACTTCCTAACGTGTAACACAGCCATTGCGCTTCATAGGCCAAACCTGGTTCGCTGGACGCCATTCATGACTGAGTGCATTGAGCTCCTCCAGACCTCACCTCTTGCGGCACCTACAGACAAATATTTCACTCATCTTGTGCAGCAGCATCGACTGGGTGAGGAGGTGGGAGCGCAATTCTCCTTAGATGATACAGCGAGTCCTGCGGATATCAATGACTCGAGGACGCAATATGCTATGAAGGCGCTGGAGAGGGAGCTCGAGAAATATAGGAGTGCTGCCTCTGCTGCCGACACTATGAAACGTAAGTCCCACTTCCCTTTGAGCAAAGTCGCACGAGTACCTAACATTCAGATTCACCTAGCCTCACTTGCCATCGGCTACGACATCATTAGTCTCTACATGCACGAAATCGTCCTTCATACCCGTAGCTTCCACGACCAGCTCCGCCCACCCTTCAGCGCTGATGAACTTCGCGAAAACGTCGTTAAGTCAGAATCCCTATCTCCCGCCCACGTCAGCGCCATCTCTAGCTGCATCACCGCAGTCAAGGGCATCTTCGCTACTTTCCTATCTGTTGACATCGATGAGCTGCGCTGCGTGCCCGTGTACAACTTTGTTCGTGTTTCGTATGCCGTTGTCACACTTATCAAGATGTACTTCTCGGCATCGACACCCGATTCGGAGCTCGGGCAAGTCATTAGCAAGGATGATTTGCAAGTTGCAAGGTATCTGGATTCGCTGATTGAAAAGTTTCAGCATTCTGCTATGGAGAATAGGAGTCGACCGGCTGCTAAGTTTCTGGTTGTGCTGTCTATGCTAAAAAGCTGGTTCCACAAGCAAGAGACGAAAGATGGTGGTGGCAGCACCGCAAAGCCGGCGCAACCTCCTGGCAGCACCGAAAACTCCAGCTCCGAGACCCTACGAGGTACTGCCTCTCCGCCTTATGCTCTATCTGAGCAACAGCCTCAGCGTGAATCAGTCCCTCCTCAATACCCGCAGCAACCTGCTACACCTCTACACCTCCTATCCGAAGTCGCAACCGGTAGCGACACCAACCCCCGGTCCGCAGCTAACAACATGTTTGGCTTATCCAGCGGCCTGCGACAACCCCCTCAGCCTGTCTTCGCTGATACACCCTCCTCAAGCAATTCCTCCGATCCTCACCATCAGCCGCAGGCACAGCAACAACTACCCGCGTTCTCTAATCCACCTGGTTCTTGGCAGCCACCGACCTCCTTTCCTATGGATATGAACTTTTCCTCACAGATACTCGGGGATACTAATTTCATGAACTTGGGAGCCGACTTGGGTGCTGTGGACGAGTATGGGAGGCCGATCTTCTCGGAGCCCTGGCTGAGTGAGATGTTCCAGGGAATGCAAGGTATGCAGGATCCGGGACTTATGTTCCCTTTTTGAGGACCGCAGAAGTCAAAGATTTGGAGCAAGTGCTTTGAGAAACAGGGAGAGGGCCCCATTTGGTTACAAGGAATTTTGTGAGTAAGTTGAACGATATATGACAATGATGGAATGAATGAGATGGGGACGTGCTTATATTTGGGGGATTATGGCGTACGAAGTCGATTTATGGATCTCCCTCAAACTCTGGGATCGGTCTGAGAGCCGATGTGTACTACTTGTGTAAAATATCATACTGCGAGTGCTTTTAGGGATCGAGTTTCCCCTCACTTTGATGGTTTAGATACAATGCTGGGACAGTGGGAGTGCAATATCAATCACTAATTGGGTGATGAATACGTATGTAAATAGAAGGAAACGAATTACTAAATTCGCATGTACTCTTCTCAAGATATAAGAGACCATTACGGTACTGTAAATGTGACTCTGAGCAAACTGAATGCAATCTTGCATGGTCTCTCTTCGTGTTAAGGCATTGGGCACGCCCCCAAATCCTCAATCCGTTCTTTGACCACTCTTCCCTTTCGAAAGCCAAAATCGAAATACAACGCCAGGAAGCCGCCATTTTCTCGAGGCTAGTTTGCAAATTTCTGTGTCTCAGTCCGCTTCCACTTGTGATCGCTCCCATCAGTACATGGTCCAAATGCCTCTGCAATTTCGTACATGCTTCCAACGATTGAAATTGTGCCCGCCCCAGCCATACTTGTACGCTGTAGTAAACCACAAACGCCGCTCGCTCGCTAATTTCATTCCATTTCAGCTCCTGAATGTCCACTCAGAAAGCTATCGTAATATCCGTACCTGTCCATTTTCCTTCCATCAATTTTCTTTGACACGAGGAAAGACTTTCGCCAAAAATAAGGAAAACCCGTGGTCAGTGCGCAAGTTGATCATTGAACTGACATGTGCCGTATTGTGATTGCGCCAGATTGTTCTCCACTCGAATTGTAGGGTCATCAAAAGAAGAAGAAAAAACTTCGCCGAAGCAACCAGTTATTTGTCTGAAAATTCGAAAAGATTTTTAAAAGGCTCGCTAAGAAGGACGTTGAACCGCCTGCGGCTTAGTCCATGTAAAAGTCACCCTTGAGGATACGCTCTTGGAAAGCATCCGGCTTCTGTCTAGCGGGTGCAGCTTTAGCGGCAGCAGCCTGGGCGGGAGGCGCTGGCATGTCGGACACCGACTTGGCGCGGTCGTGGATCGGCGCTGCCGACCGAGGAGGAGAGTTGGACATGGAGAAGGAAGTACGAGGACCTCCAGTGATATTGCTCTCGGCACGGGACCTAAGCTGCTCGGACCAGTTGAAACCTTGCTGGTCTGATCGAGATATATTGTCAGAAGGGTGTTTTGTTTGCTTGGTAGTGCTTGCCTGCGAGGGATAGGAGGCGGGCATCGCAATGCTCGCCCGACGACCGGCAAGGGCGGCAGAGACACTGGCGCCCTGAGACTGAGATATAGAGCCTCGATGCTGGATAGGTCTGCGGGCTGATTGAGGGGGAGGGGATGCAGGGTCATTACCATTACCAGGGCTGCCTCCGGGGCGGTATCCCCTCATGGCAGAACCACCAAAGCTCATGCGCCGGGTGAAAGGAGTGACGGGGGCGGTCCTAGGACCAAAGTCCTCATCTTCCACAGCGCTCTCGTCAATTGAGTCGGAGTTTTGGGAGTTGGTGGACATGCTGCCGCGGCGGATGCCGAGGGCGGAGGCACCATTGGAGGAAGTGCCAGAGAGACCTAGCGTCGTAACCGACAGGCGACGCCCGCGGGGATCTGTGACAGCGGAATTGGGGGGACCCGAGAAGGGCGGACCAGTGGTGCTGGCAGATGGAGGGCCTCGCTGGAAGAGGTTTGACAAGGCAGCTTGGGTGATAGAGCTGCGGCGGTTGCGGGGGTTGACGTCGCCGTTGCCGGCGCCGCCACCGTTGTTTTGAGGAGCGTCAGCGGACATTGTTCTAAGGTTGTTATACAGGTAGCTTCGTGGTCGATGTAGGTGCTTCGGTAGAGAAGCAGTGGAGAATAGTATTTTTGTAAAGCTGAGCTAGTCGCCGGCGAAACGGTCGATTGCTGCTGTCTAAGGTTGTAGTGTCGCAATCATCAAGTTGTGTGTTGAATTGCCAGAATCCTTGGGCGGGGGATCCGAGATAACAAGGACGGTTGCGGGCAGAGAGCTTGACGGTCGAGCGGAGCGTCAGGAATGGCTCGGTTTGCAGCGTATCACTCGAGGAAAAGTAGAGAGAAATGTGTCCCAGTAGTAGAAGCGGATGATCAATTTGCGTTGAAGGCGAGGATTGGGAAGAAGTAAGAAAGGACAGAAGGAAGGAAGAGGGGGCGTGAGAGATGAAGAAGAAAGAGAGCGAATGGTGAGAGGGAGCGGGTGAGGTGGTTTAGGTAATAAGAGGAACGACTAATAGTGGGAAGTCGTAGGTAGGTAGGGGTTGTGTCAATCAAAGTGGAGGGTATGTTCTGGGGTGGAGGCAGAGGAAAAGAAGAGAGGAGGATCAGATGTCGGTACAAGAAGGGGAGGAGGAGGAGGAGTTGGTGGGAATGGTAATGGAATTGGTAATGATGGTGGTGGTGGTGGTGGTGGTAGCAGTGGTGGTGGTTGTAAAGACGGTTAGGAGTAGGTTCAGTGGTAGTATTAGTGAGTGTGAGTGTGAGAGTGGGAGTGAATATGAGTGTGGCATGTCATATGTGGTGGCATGTGGTCCTCGGTACAATATGATGTACTCGTACTACTAGGTTAGTAGGTGGCACTGAGTTTGCGGCATGTGGAATGTGACATGCGCAAGCCAGCCAGCCAGCAGTAAAAGCACAGCACAGGAGCAGCACTCTAGCAGCATCCAGGAAATGCCCTAAGTAACGCCAGATGTGTATGTACAACTGGTCTTGTGTAGCAGTTGCAGTTGAAAGGCTACGACCGGCTCCCCGCTGTCTTGCTGAGGACTCACTAAGACTGCAAGGCTCCACAGCACAAGTCAGATCAAGTTCGCTGCAGCGGAGCGGATACCCCCCAGAAGACGCCTCAAATAGGCAACCTGCTTGGGGCGTGTTACTTGCGCCGCGGCGGCGTCCGCGGCGTGCAGGGGCTGGCTAGGTGGGTGGATCAGTCTCGGGCTTTATGTTCACTGCGCAATGCGCTCTCTGCACGCTCGTCGCCGTGCGTGCGTACTAGGGAGAACGTACGTGTGTGTAGCGCCGGCACAGACAGAGTGGATTGCCGCCTAGTAGGTAGTTCTGGCTAACTAATAAGTCGTCGGCCGTCGATCGTATGCGGTTGAAGGACAAGTATGCACACAGCCATTAGCGTTCTGGTGCCAACGCAGTTGAGAAAGCTTGAGCACGATGGAAGCAAGCCCTGGTGTGTCTTGGACGAGCCGTAGGCTTATCAGGAACAAAGACAAAAGAAGACACTAGCAGGCCTTCTGCTGCAGCAGTTACTAGCAATGCTTTCTGTCTCGCGTAGCCCGACGTCCAGGTCCCGGGGTCAAAGGATAGTACCACAGGAACGGCGATTTGCACCACCTTCGACGTCGGCGGCGACGAGCAAACGCAAGCTTTCTCAACCCTTCTGGAGACGTGAAGGCGGGGGTGGAACAACGCAATGGACCCTGAAGTCAAGGGCGGGTGCCACTTCTCCACTGTATTCGATGGGATCCCTAAGGTAGAGTTGCAACACAACTCGCTATCTGCACAATGTGGTACCATGGATGTATGATGGTGGCTTGCTCTTCCTCGAATATCAGCCAGTGTTTCTACTACCCTTCAATTGCGAGTATGGTGGCGCCGCTGCTTTTCCAGTGGCCGCGTTTCTGCTTGACGATCGCGCAATTTTGTTGGGTTAAACAGACAATGATTGTGCAATCGTAGACTGTGTTTGAGTGTGACGAAATGATCGGCAAATGACTCGTCGCTTGCGGTACAGGTAAATTAACCGTGCTCAGGCTGACGTTGAGCGGCGAAAAGAGGATGGTGTTGCACGCGGCCAAAAGGCGAGATCGGGAGTATGGCACTGGACTAGGTACTCAGTAGCATTGCTGCCAGTGAATTATGGAGGGGTCCTCTAGAGGTGAAAGGGCACTACCTCAGGCATTGGGCATTACAGCGCTCTAGCGTCTTTTGACTTAACGCCTAGGTTAAGGGTTAAGGGTCGAAGCCTTTTTTTACGGTGACGTCGAGTCACCGATGCCGGTGTTAATCAGGAGAACGAGCCATGTGGGGCTTGATCTATGCAGTGGCTTCAGTTCCCCGGGGCTTCGCTGGAGCTGCCCTGTAACTGCCCAGTAGGTACGTGCACCGAGCTCGACCCGCGCTGTGGCTCCTTGTCTTAGTGGATTTCTAAGGCCCTAGATGCCTTAGGTGAGAGGTGTGAGACTGAGTGCACATTTCTTGGCCGTCGATCCTCTTACACACCTCAGGAATGGTTGTAGTTCGAGTAATTGGTCTCTGTACATATTATGCTCTCTTCCCACAAAGATGTTATCACTGCCACACTAAGAGAAGCACGGAAGGACCAAGAGATGCTTGGGGAAGGTAGTGAGGCCATAGCAAGCAGCGATATCGGCTTCAAGTTGTTCATGCCCAATACCTCAGGTACCAACTGAAAATACTACTATTACTAGTAACCACTGGCAACTGATGTCTGCGAGCAAGACCCTCGAGGTAGCCCCTTCCCTCCCTACCAGTGACAGTGTTCACGTCCTTCTCTCCCTCTCAACCAAGGAAGGAGAGATTTGCCAGATTTGAACCCCACCTGCACCAACAGCGACGAAGCAGCGACGCAGCGACGCAATGGCATCGATGGTTGGTATGCATGGTCATCATAACAGCATTAATCATACTGGTGGCTTTTTCTTTAGAGTCCACTACAACTTGTACTACGCTGCATTACAATGCGCTGCACTGAGACGGCGTTACAGGCTGCAATCCGGGGATCCCCACCACACTAGAAACAGGCACTCGCGCTACCAGCATCTTTGCGGGGTAAATCGTTTCCATCTTGGCTCCAGCGATAGCCTGTCATCCACCTTTCTGAATGGCTTCTGAGGTTCTGGTTCCCCCTTTTTATTACAGTCCATCCAAAGCATGTTCGTAACCCATCATACTGGGGCAATGACGCGAGCAGCAGTGGTAAGGGGCTAATAAGAATGGAACCAAACCAGCCAGCCAGCCATGCATCTCCAGCATGATGTTTGCACCCAAGCTTATGGCTACCCATAACGATTCGTGCATTAGCACATGCCTCGTCGTTTGTTCGTTTCGGCCAAGTCATTCCGCTCTTGCCCTCCACCACTTCGTCCCGTATCTCCGTCTCCGAGTCGATCCCTCTGCTTGTCTCCTATCTCATGCCCCAGTTCATGCCAAGGTCCAAAGTTGCTTCCTTTGGCAACATCGAATCCTGTTATTATGCGTCTTCTCGTCAATTCGGTCTAAATCTAGACCCAGCCTACATGCATATGTAAGATAAGGAATTATAATCTAGGCAAGCGCCACGAGGGAATGGCGTAGCGCGGCACAGATGATAGGAGCTTGCTCCCTGCTTAGCGGCGTCTTCCGCCATATCTGCCGTCACTCCATCTCGCGCGACACGTTTCGTTTACATGTTCGACACACCATTTGTGGTGTGGGAAATGGCACGACTGCCCCGCATCCTCGGCGTCAGACCTTGGAGAGATGGATTGAACCTTCAAAGAACCCGTCCAATAGGCTTCTACCCATCGGCTCTCGAGGGCCACACACCCTTTTTCTCGCTCAGGGCGCAAAGGCGTCTTTAGGATGTAACGCGGTTTCACGCATCTTGCGTCCTACCACCTACTAATCTTCTAGGGGGCTATCATGGTCTGGACCTTGACAAGCTTCTGCGCTCTGTCACACGACCCCACGAAGAAGGGGACTTTTTCTCCGGTAAACCACAAGATTATCGATGAAGGATCCCTCCTTTCGTGTAAGCCATACCTGAATCGCCTTAACCCAGCCGTTGCTGCATGGCAAGGCGACCGAGCTGAAGGGAGATCATACAAAAAGATTGTCGATCAATCACATCTTTCCTCACGGCTTGGCGGGCTTCTCTCCGCAAAGCCCGCAGACGCCACAGTCTCCCGAGTTCCTGTAGAGAATGTCTTTACACGTAGCGCTCGTACAACGCCAGTAGTCTGGACTCGCACCTGGATCCAATACGTTGCCGCATATGCCACAAGTGACGGACAGTAATGGGTTTGCATAAGAACACATCGAACATGAAATCGACCCATAGCTGGGTACACTCTCCGCTGCCGGTTTTGGGTGGCTTGACCTTGCTTCTTCTCTAGGTCGTGCAGGGCTTGGGTCTGGTGCAGCTGGTATAGCACGCAGATCCGGAGAACGCGCTGGGTCTTCCTTGACGGAAGACTTCTTGCTTGTCGTAGTTGAAGGAGGGGGGATCGCCCCCAGCGCTGGCGAGCTTGCACGGTCTTCCTCCTTGACCGGTCTGTCTGGAATAGCGGACATGTCGACGGTGGATGGACCAGGCGACTCGTCTTTGACGCGCCGAAACACATTCTGTAGCTCCTGCATCTCGTTCTGTGCTCCGGGGTCATCTTGTGCCTCGTCCTCGCATACCTTGACCATGCCTCTGCCCTTCTCGTCAACGAGTCGTGAGCCATCCACATCAAGTGCATCCTTGGAGTCGAGATCCGGAAAGTCTGCATCGTCGTAGTCGCTATCGCTGCCCGACTCCGTTTCGTCCTCGTCTTTCACTTCGGGCTTCACCTCCTTCTGCTGCTCGAACCGTGCCAATGCTGCGGCTGCTCGTAGTTCGCGCCCTCTGGCACTGCCGGCCACTCGAGGTTTCGCCTGTACTTTCTTGCCCTTCTCGAGCTTCACCTTGGCTTCGTCGTCTGCGCCTAGCGAAACACCGTTCTTCCCAAACTTCTTCTCTATACGCCTCTGCTTTCTTTCTTGGTAGCTTATTGTAGGCTTCTTCTTGCGCCCTCTCTTTCCCCTTGCTCTTGATCGGAATGTACCTCCACAGAGATGCTCTGGCAGAGCCTCTCCATCCCGTACTGTATCTTTCTCCCACCTACCAGTACTCAAGGTGGCACCGCGACCCCAAATGCCTTCCCCAGTATAACCTTTACCCCATAGCCCTCGCATCTGTGTAGCGTAATTGTTTCGAACAGCCCAGAAAGCTTTTGAGTGGTTCATCTGCTTGCAGTGCGCGAGCTCGTGCATCATGACCATCTGGACATATTCGAAGGGCAGCCAGCGTCCCGACCCCGGGGATCGCAGCACAAGCTGGATGACCTCGCCGGCATTGAAGTTTCGGCCGACAAATTCGCGGTTCGGAGGGAATTCTTCGAGAGACATGACGTAGAGATGGTGCTCGCGCATAACAGGGACTGCAAGTAGGAAAGACGTGGAGTTAGCGATGACCTGCAATTGCGGATACAAAGAGTAAAGGTTGAGGGACGTACGGCATTGCGCTGCTATGCGCTCGAGGAAGTCCTGCGCAATCTTCTCGTTCGGCCCGCTCATGGGCTTGATGAAGACGATGTTGGCATTGGGCTGAGACTTCTTCACGTTGAGCCTTTGGACGCCCCACGGCATGATGGGCGATGTCGGAGCGCGTCGGCTCCAGAGAGAGGTTCAGAGAACAAGTGAGTAGGGTAATCTCATGGCAATCGATCGCCTAGAGTGATTGAAGTCGAAAATAGAATCAAACGAATTTATTAAATGGGGACTGCATCTTCGATAGTGATGACGGCAGGACAAAGTTACGCGCTCGTTAACGAGTCCGCGGGGTGGACCCCTAAATGCTTAACAACGCGTCATAAGTCTCCCGTTGAGTTACTGCCACAGCTCTGGTAGAAGCCTGTGAGAAGAAGACCGATATCTGCCATAAAAGCCAACTCATAACGAGTTGGCAACTAAAATATTTGCAACATTTTTCTTGTTTGTTCTATCAAACAAGAATGAACGGCCTCGTGCGAACCACCGTGGGATTGACCTGAAGCGGTAGGTGGGCTTCTCTTCTTGAAGGCAACTGGTTCAACTGATTACCCGCATCTTAAGGTTGGCCACTTCCTTGAAAAATAATACCCAAACCAGACGGAAAGAACTAGGTTAAGAGATTATCTCATTACCCGCACCCTTCAGGGCCCTCATTTCTTCTTGCGGTCATCAAATTGTTAGTGCATTCATATATGAAAACTTGTCGTGGCTCGAGCAGCAGAACAACGCACGGGTCCTACCACCGGCAAAACCGTCCAATGTTCCAGGGTTAGGGTTACTGTATGACCTAGGGAGAGCGCTTCAGACAGGCAAATTCCAGAAAACGGGATCACTAAGCTAACTACCCTAAGCTCTTTTTATGGCGATGAGAAACTTGGAGGCTCATTATGACCAACATGATCACAATCTGCAAGCTACGGTCGAGACTGCTTTCCATCAGTTTCCAGGGTAGCGGCGAAAGTACGCAAAGCCCAATCCTAGCACTGATCACCTTTATCACAATCATATTATCCACAAAGGTGAGGATAAGTGCGAGGATAATTTCAGAACCGAAGAGGAAGACCTCATTTCTAGACGTCCCGGTTACGAGGACGAGGATGATCCTGCTATGCTCTTCAGGCTAATTGCTAGTGCTAACATCGTCATAACGGATGCCTATCAGTGAGACAAACTTGCGGCTGCTGGCTGGACGCTGACCAATGATCCAAGGCTGAGGGCAAACGACTTAAGGTGCATACATATGTCACAAGCTAACCATAAGATTTTGGGAAGTCACAGCTGTAACATTCCGCGCTGACTTGGAGAAGGGAGAGGACGAGCAGGGGAAGAGGATCATGAAGAGGATCATGAAGAGGAACTACGGCTGAACAGTCTCAGGCACGATTTACGTATCAGTTTTTGGCCAAATAATGGCTCATCGTCGCTTTATCATGTTGCGAGTACTACAATATACCCGAGAAGGAGGGACTTCATCCATACCAGCTCTTAGATGAATCCTCCGTTAAGTTATGGAATAGAGAGACGACCAAATTTTACAACCTTGCCTGTGATTTCTTACGAGGCCCGTCCAGATTCAGTGGATGGTAATCAAGGTGTGCGTGTGAGTGGCCAAACATTGGTTTCAGACGTTCACACAGCGGCTACACAATGCTTCAGATGGTTGATGGTGGATAGATCTCGTTAGACTTGGCAGGGGTCATTCACTCGAATATTTACGTGGTGAACTTATACCTTCTTTACCCCTTTTGTTTTCTTCACAATGTTGTCTTAATCATCCCTTCACCCAAAAGTTGCGCGGAATCGTGCTCAACAGTATACTGCTGCCTCATAGTCTGCTGTCTTAACGGCGCTGTCTCGAATCCTCCCAAAGTCCGGGAAGTGGGCACCATGAAGCAGTAAAATGTGCTTGAATTGATCAAATAAAGTCTCTATGCTTATATTTTATGCTGGGCTAATTTCATTATTGTGTTTTATCCATCAATCAAACTTCCGTTATGACTCTGATGCTTGCAAGGACGCTCGCATCTCCTGCCTAGCCTCTGCGTTGGCGATAGCCCCCTGGACTGCGCTCGTGAGATCGACATGAAAAAGTGGTCTGTTGAGACTGCTGACCACAGCCCCCTTACGCTTCCCCTTCGATGATCCCCCATTTGGTTTCTCTGCGCCTAAGTCTCCAATGGACTCCGCCATATCGCCGTTGAGGTCGTTTTCAATGAGCGCATCCTCCTCCTCCTCAGCGAATACCTCCCCAGACTCCTCATCCCTTGACAGCAAGGGATTCAAACGGAGTTCACGTTCGTTTGCGTCATCTTCGGCGGCTGCGGCTGCCGAACTTTTACCCCCAATCTCCGCCACGCTGAATATTGACTTCCATCGGTGGTGCAAGCCGTCGCTTGGTCTTGTCGGTACGCCGAATCCGCCAGCTACTAGGCCCCGTTTTGTCCATCGGTTGCTGATGCAGGCAATGTGCCAGTCTACCACATCGGGAGCCGCATACATGTCCAGCTGGTTCCTGACATCGATAAGCCGCTGGACAGATGTGATGTCGATATTATTCACGGAGCTGAAGTCGAGGATGATAGCCTTGAGGGTGGGAAGCTCATCTTCTGGATCATTTTCCCGCCTCGCCTTGGCTGATTTTCGAGGACCAGGGTTGTTCCAGGGCCGGTCACCTTTCTTTTCGAAGAACTCAGGACTAGTGCGCCGAGTGCGTGCATGTATGAAATCTACCAGGTAGTCAAGTGATGAGTTCGCGTTGGGATAGTTGAACCCCTCTGAGAAACGGTAGATGAAAATGCCTGGATAGGGGTTGTCAACGGCAATATTCGGGTTGGAACCATCGCCGTGATCGAGTGGTAAGAAAACATTCCGTGAAGCACTTGAAGAAGCGTCTTGGAAAGTCCCATACTGACCAACGACCTCCCTGTGGCTGTCTCGGATGACACGATCCCCGAGGACGGAATGGACCTTGACTTTGCCGAGGAACTGCCCTCGAGCCTTTAAGATGCGGTAAAGAAGAATAGCTGCGGACAGACCTACCGTGGCGTAAAGTCCGTTTTCTATATGTGAAAAGACGCTAACCACAACGCCAACAATAAAGACGAAGAATTCGACTGGAGAAACCATCCAGAATTGGTATGCCGTATTTGGAGGTGTAATAAGATCGCCAACAGCGTGGATTATGACTGCAGCCAGGCAGGCACTAGGAATGAAGAAGAAAACTCCCGTCAGGAAATATGTAGCAAGCAGTACGACCAAGCCTGTAAATATGCCTGCTGCAGGTGTGCGCACCCCAGCTTTGGACTTGATGGCTGTGCGACTGAATGATCCAGTGGAGGGATATCCACCAAGGAACGGGCCCAATATGTTGGTCACGCCGATGGCGACCATTTCCTGGGATGGGTCGATTGTATATTTGTTGACTCTTCCGAAAGATTTTGCGATAGCAATATGCTCAACGAGCATGACAATGACAGTTGCTGGAAGGTAAGGCGTAAAAGTGTGGACAAGGCCAACCTCGAACTTGGGAACACCAACATGTCGAAAGCCCTTGGGAACATGTCCCAAAACTTCAAACGCGGGGTTCTCCCTCCTGTTTCGGTTGACAATGAAGCTCAGGATGGTGTAGAAAAGTATGACGGCCACCGTCCGCATGGTGTTAACGAAAAAAATAATCCGCCTCCGTTTGGGAAATTGTACTGCGGCCTTTGTGAGGGCATTGCGGATGAAATAAAGAATGAATAGAGCAGACAATCCCAGGACAGCATCTCCGGAAGCCTCAGGAAGATGTTTCAACACATTAATGATAACCTTATACGGCGCATCCCGGTTGGAGAAGCCCGTCACGCCGATGAGGGCGGGTAGCTGGCTAGAAGCAATGGCAATGGCAGAACCGGTCATGAAAGCTGACAAACAGGTAATGGAGATCAAGTCAACTATCCAACCCCACCGGAGGAGTCCTATCAACAGAACAATACCCCCGGAAACAATAGATAGGGCAGATGCGATGGAGTGTGATGACATTTCGCTTCCAGATTCATGTACAGCGTTGACGACGTTGCCCACAAGAGTTGAGAGTACGGCAACTGGGCCGATGGAGATGTCTTTGGACGTTCCCAACAGCCAGTACAACATGACGCCCATGAAAGAAGAATAGAGGCCATACTGCGGGTCCAATTTGGCGAGCATGGCATAAGCCATACCCTGAGGGACAACAACGGCGCCGATGGTGATACCAGCGACCATGTCAGAGGCTAACCACTGGAGGTTGTAGTGGCCAATCCAAGAAAGACATGGTAACAGGGACTTTGCGTACTTTGAAACCTCGTCTCCCGATGGAAGTTGCTCGCGGACCCATTCTCCTGAGGTCGGCTGCCCCTCAATGAAGGCACCGCTTTCGTTGCTGATGGCTGGAACCAAAGGTGTTTCTTCGCGCATCCCATCTTCGACAATCTCATGATTTGTTTCATTGCCGTCCAATTTGATGCCCAGCACCTTGGCCAGCCCGTGGCCGGCTGCACTGGCGGCCTTATCCATAGCTCTAGCGAAGCCCTCAGGCAGCGAGCGCGAGCGCCCGGCTGGTGTCCGTTATCGGAAAACGCCAGCCAGAGAATGGAGCAAAATAATCTGATTTCAATGTGAAAGAGTGATGAGTTCCGGACTGGTCATGTACAAGTTCCAGTCGTTATTCAACGTCTGACGTCTGTTCATGCTCAGTCAGCTTCGGTCGGTCGGCTGTTGGCCGCCTTAGTTGCAGGGATCTGAATAATCACCAATGATGTAGGACGGCACACAACAACGATGGATTCAACAAACTTCAGATAGTTAAGAAAACGAAAAGAGCGAGCAAGTTCCAAGCGGTCTATAAGCTGGAAATGGCTCCGCGCCTGAACCCCAGGGTCCAGCTTGTCCTAATGAATGAGCGCTCCATGTGACCTGCGACCTCAAACCGCCAGACCGTAACGAGGAGGAGGCGAGAGGGTTGCAGATCGAACTAGGATTCGCTGGTTGCACATTGATCGACACTCTCTTGTTCATGGACAAGTCAACAAGGCGCACATTGAAGCGGGATTCCAATGTCGGCAAAGGAGGGGGGGATCCGACATTAACAACTCCCCCATTCGAGATTATGTGGAAAGATCATTATAAGATGGGGGTCCTCTTTTTAAGACATAAAATGTCACTCGGAACATGGCGACATGGAGCCGGGAATGACGTGCTCAACCACATGGCCCGGAACTCGCATGATCTAATTATGAAAAAGTTACAGACTTTATGAATTGAAGTCATCGTGACTGTTTGTTTTTATATCTGTTGCTATTATCTCAAATAACACAAGAAATATACTAGCTATTGGGACACGAACATGCGCGGACATGAATATACGCAGTGACTGGGTACTTAGTACTACTAGTAGCAAGTATTGGTGATGGCGGTAGTGACGGTGAATGGGCCAAGAAAAAAAAGGCGGCCCCAACCTCCCCGCCATGCGCTGAACGCGAAGAAAGCACGACCAGATCCCATAGAACCACCAATCTTGCTCAACTCTTCACAATCCATTCTCTACAATACTACTACTCCCTTAATACTAGTAGCAACGCCAAATTGATCAGTACCCTTCGCGATAATTGAAAATCATGCCCAGCCCCGGCAAGGAGCCGGTCCCCTCATTCAATCCATCCCTCCAGCAAACCGACCTGCAACCCCCACCATCGCCACGAACTCATCGCGCTCTGCGACGCCTCCAATCCGCCCACACCCTCGGCGCCAGCAACCGCAATACTGCCATCACCCAGAATCCGCCCTCCCTCATCTCCCAGCAGCGACAGCAGGAGCAGCAGAAGAACTTCACACAACCACGGAATGGCTCCCCTACCAGGAACCGCACTGTTCACCCGCGAGGTCGTGCCAATAGCGATGCTACGCCTCCGCTGGTGCATCAGATGAACGCCGTTACGGCAGCTAAACGATCTGGAGCTCGGAAGCCTGTCTTCTCTCATGGTCATCTGTCACTCGACAAGATTATTCGAGACGGGCCTGCCGATGGAGATTACATCGGTGCCCTGGAGAGCGCGAGATGGAAGGTCGTTGACGAGGGTGTCAAGTCAGCCGACGATGGAATGGTAAGCTGGAATCAGGAGTCTCGAGAAGCTCTTGCGAGAAGCTTTCTACGATAAGAAGCTGACTGAATGTCTGGCAGTCGCCAGTGAGAATATACGTCTGGCTCATCCTTCTCGACGCCCCCGTTCTCGCTACCGACGACTACTTAGCCCTTATCCACCGCGGCGCTTCACCCGCCTACTCTAAGATCCGCAACGACACATTCCGAACCCTCACAACAGACCCTCTCTTCCGCCGTCGAGTCAGTGAAGCCAGTCTGATCCGTCTACTCAACGCCGTAGCGTGGAAGTTACATGATGCTAAGGAGGATGAACGCCTTACCGTACCGCCGGCGGGGAGATCGTCTATGGCTCGTGTGAGCTTGGCCAGCAATGCGTCTGAAAGCTCTCAAAGCAGTACGTGGAATTCTCGAAACAAGATCTCTTTAGGATCAGGTCAGGAAGAACCATTCAGCTAATACATCCTTGTAGAATCAGGCTCCCTAGAGCCCGGCGTCTACGTCCAAGGCATGAACGTCCTTGCCGCCCCCTTCCTCTACGCAGCCCGCAGCGAAGCTGAAGCCTTCGCCGCCTTCCACACCCTCCTCACACGCGAGTGCCCAGCATACATCCGAGGCGCCATGGACGGTGTCCACCGTGGCCTTGCGCTCGTCGACAAAGTCCTAGCCATCGTTGACCCGAAACTCGCCATGCACCTGACAGCCAAGGGGCTCTCCGCTGAGATTTACGCGTTTCCGTCTGTTCTGACGCTGTGTGCTTGTACGCCGCCGTTGCCTGAGGTTCTCCGTCTGTGGGACTTCCTGTTCGCTTATGGGCCGCACTTGAATATTGTTTGCATCGTGGCGCAGCTTACTATTATGAGATCCCAGATTCTCCAATCACCAAGGTTCGTTCACTCTTTTCAGCTTTACCCTGCAGTTAGCGTCTAAGAAGGGAAACCCTCGTTAACTAACTTGAACTTTCAGTCCTAACAAGGTCTTGCGATCTTTCCCCCAACTCAATGCCGACCTTGTCAAGAGCGTCACCATTGGCATCATTAAGAAAATACCCGACGATGTCTACGCTGAGATTGCAAACCACGCTCTATAAGTAATAGACTGGATTGTGTACTTTGTAATATGGAATGATAGGGGAACTGCACGCTCCCTGGCGCGTTGGATACCCACCATGACTTGGGTATATCTGATGATATTCTTAGCTTTGCTTGGATCAGCCTCGCATCTTTGTACTATGCCTGCACTACAGGGCCCTCACCAGCAAGCTATTGCATGCGCTATTTGGGACTTTGTGCATTTTACCACGCTTAAACGTTGTGCACCAGGGGTGGCTCAAGGCCAAAGAAAAGGGAGTGGTCAGAGCGAAATGCAGTAATGAATAGATTTAACGAATGTAGTTAATGTACGACAAATGTATGAATACAATAATGAATCTTCTCATTTGAGGTAATGAAGAAGCAAAAGAAGAGTCTAAGCCCTATGAAGGGTAAAGCGTCTCTAAGAAGCGAGGAAGAGACTATGCTAGGTATCATATGCAACTTGCATCCGTCGACAAACCGTCAGACGTTGCCCAAAACAAAAGCCAAAAAAGCCAAAAATAATGTTGCCCAAAAACGCCCATCTGAAATGCCCAATGCAATGTGTGTTCCCCTTTCTGTACTCTATCCCATCTTTGAATCCTTCCTTTTCCCGCTTGGATCCCTGGATCTAGACCATCTAATGGTTTCTCGACGTTTTCTTGAGTTGTTGAAATGCTTCCCCCTTCCGTAATCTGTCCAACCCACCTTGGAGGTTTATGCATCCTGTCCGCGTCCCCATTCATCAAACATCAAACATCAGTCTTCCCTCACACAGCATCTCTCATTTCATCATCTTTCCACATCCCCATAGTATAATTGACATCGCACAATCGCATGATCAGGATGACCAATGCGATGAGACCAGCTTCTTTCCAATACTAGCATCGCCAGTTGTTTTGTGACCCACACGCAGCTCAAGAGTCGTGGTTCTCCCTTTGATTAAGCGCATAAACCAACAAAGCGAGCGTTGGCAGCAGTGGCATTGTTTCAATACCCATGCTGCATTGGGCGCTTCCATCCTGCGATCTTTGGTCGCTTGTTCGACTTTGTGTTGCATCAGAATGCACGAACGACGGCGAAGCCATCGAACATGGATACTCCCCCATTGGCCTCATACAGGAAGCCTAAAAACCATTGATTGACAATCCCTGAGCTTCCTAGTATGAAGGGCATCCACCCTCCGCGCGGTGGAAGGCGTTTGAGAAGAACTGTTGCATAGCCGTGTAGTGGAAGAAGATTCCACCTAGAACAGCAGCATGCCATAGGTTGTGGCTGCCACCGATATAGTCGAACCAACCAGGGCACCATCTCTCAGGTATCTTGCTAGCATAGACCACAGCGCCGGCAAAATAGACGGACAGCGACTTCAGAATGGGAGCGTAGAAGTCGGCGACGAATTGCGAGCCGTGAGTCCACTGAAGCTGGAGGATAGGCATGAAGCCTGTGAGGGCAAGTCCCACGTAGAAGGTAACACGAGTCCATGCCATGTCAGCGCCGTTGAATTTGGGGTGCCACGGCATGACCACACCACCAATTCCTAGGAAGGCGGACAGGCTCATGTAGATCCAGCGGCTTACAGGGTCACAATAGAAGGCAGTGTACTCAGTTGTCATGATCGAGGCAGCAATCAGAAGCGAAATACCCGTGTAATCAACACAAGCAAACATTGACATGGTGTTCACGTCGGCCACGGCATTCATGGTATGCCAGATCATGGAGCAAACAAGTGTCAGTCCGGCCATCACGAAGAAGACGGCAGCAACGAGGACATCGGCCTTGGTGCTGAGGGAAAAGTTGGTACTGCTTGGGTAGAAATAGAAAGCAACGGCAAGGACCAGGACCAACCCGACGGCATGTGACCAAATGTTGAAGAACTCGTTAGAAAGAGAGCATACGGACTTGACGCACTCAAGCTTCGTCTCAGCAAAGCGGTATCCTCGCCGGATGTGAGGGTTGCCTTGCCACGGCGTGGGAAGGTCCTCGTAGACCAAGAGGCCAGTCTCTTTGGCCTGTAGGATGGCTTGTTGAATATGCTCTTCCAGAGAATAAGCAGCCTGGCGGGCGCGCTCAAGTCCTTCATGAACCACTTCATGCGCTCTCTCGATACTCTCATTCGCCACACGCCTGCTCTCGCCTACGAAGGCGCCTGCTGCGGTTGCGGCAGTAGCAGCGTTGGCGAAGCCGCGCTCGCGGAGTTTGTAGGCTCGGTCTTCGAAGTCGGTCAACATATCCTCGAGAAGATCGATGCCGACATGCGCCTTCTCGTTGAGGGATTCGGCAGCGGCCAGGGTTTCAAAGTATCGGGTTTCCAATGTTTCGACCATAACGTGGAGGCGTCGTCGCCCTTCGCCGAGGACCTCTTCGGAGGCTTGTGAACATCGTGTGCGGACTGCTTGTAGTGTTGTAAAAGCTCGGGCTATACTAGAATCTTTGGTAAAATCACTGTAGGAATAGTTCTCCAGGAAGTCGAGGCGTCGTTCTAGTTCGGAGAGAAACAGGTCGACCTTCAAGAGAAGCCCCTCTTCACCATCCATGATGTGTTCGACAATGGATTTCCGCCTAGGAATGAAGAATGAATGTCGTCGTCTTTTCCTAGGTTCAAGGCCTTGTTGTAGATCGGACCCTGAGGAAGTGGCTACTACATCGTCGTCTCGGACACTGCATGCGCAGGTCGAGGTGAGCGCCGTAGTGACTTCGCTCATTGTTAAGCAGGTACCCTAAGTCTCGCGCCCTGCTTGGCGAAGACAGCGGGACTCGCGGTTTTGTGTCGTGTCGTCTGACAAGAAAAAGTTCGTGGAGCTTGGATCCAAACGAGGGTTCCATAGGCACCACGGGCGGGGAGGCGAAGGCCAATTGGCTGGCGGATTCAACGGATAAGATGGGGAATTTTGTTGGGCATGTCGCGAAGTCCGGTTGATCGGGTCGCAGATGAGGGGGGCAAAAAGCGATAATGCGCCCGCACACAGCCTTCGAAGAATTCGTAGACTGGCGTGTAGATCTTGAACTGAATCAAATCTACCCCCGATACTGATTTGTTTGTCGGGCGCGCAATGAAGGTTGCGTGATTTGGGAACTGCGGCGGAGGGCGCGGAGAGGATACCTAAGCAACTAGATCAGCGCCTTGGCGATTCCAACGTGATGAGTCCGAGGACACTACGCACCAGCCCAGAGCCTAGAGTCTAGAAGAGGTCTGGAGGGTCGGAGAAGAGAGGGACCAAAGGGTCAAGCGGCGGAGTGGAGGCGAAAAGTTATCCGCAGTTTGCGCCTATTACACCTCAGGGTTACTTCCGCCAACCTTGACAGCCGCGGTACGAGGACAAACAAGTGGTAATCAATCACTTGTCCACCTTGCGTCGTAGTGAGGTTTGTGGCACGGCAAGACTGGAGGATCCGGATGTGTTTACCGTAGGTAGGAAGAGGATGGTATGGAGAAAGGAGCCCGAAAAATAGTAGGGTGCATTGAATTCTACCCAATCCTCCTCGTGATTACATGTAACAGACCTTGATCATCACATTGTTTTTATTGTTAGACTTTTATTATTATGATTGGTAAGGCCTCTATTAATTGCTGGGTCCCAGCCGGAAGGGTCAAGTTAGGTACGATTACACTGGGGCTGTCAGAGGCGACTTCCCCAAATATGGGTCACACGTGATGCCTAATCTCCCTTACGCATCCTCATATTTTAGCTTCGCTTGGCAGAATCTACAAATGGAAGTCTCGATCCGAGCTGCAATTGCCAGCAACCTCAAGATGAGGTCATCCATTTAGAACTAATTCTCACTAGGAAATGTCATAAGGACCCCAACGCAGTCAGTTTTGGACATCATAGGTTAGCAACAATAGTTTCGTTCAGCCTGCAGGCATCGCTTCAATTTTCGCGCGTACGTAGGACCCGTCCAGGTCCCCTACTTTTTCATGTAAGCTGACCATGCCGGAATGTTGATCACTGACCGTAAGATTCCGTGGTGGTGGCACCGAAGAAAAGGATTTAACAATGGCAGAAGTGTGAGGCTCAAATATTTGTCGACAAAAAGTCATTATGATCTGAATTCTACAAAGTCATGCACAAGAACGTTCGACGTCGTACAGCCGGCCCAGCGACGGCAGAGGTGGGTCTGGGATCAGGCATGTCTCTCTTGACCAAGTAATAACCCGTGCCTCTCTTTCGAATCGAAGAACCGGTAATATTTGATGGAGAAGGTAGACTTGATCCTAACAAGAAAAAATTTCAGCAGGAACCTTTACACTACCATAATAATAAGACCAAATTATGAAGTCTTTCTATTGTCCGAGTAGACGTACTCAAAATACATAAAACTCTTAATCTTCGGAGGTCCGGCGCACACAGCGGCCCCACCGATCCAGGTACCCGGGTCGCGCTCCGTCCCGCAATGACCCCGCGGTGGCAGACACCTTGCAATGCAACATGCCCGACCATGTGTAAAATCTCAAGCTACAATAGGTACGCGAAATTGAAGATTGATTCTTCACGAGCAACCTATATTAGTAATTTTACACAGCATGTTTCTAGGACTCACCTTGCGATCAGAAAAAGTACATCTTGAGGCCTACCACTCATGTCCTTGACCGGCCCTGCAGAGCTGGCGGGCCCTACAATTAAGTAAATCACATAAGCCATACTCCCAACGAATTTCATCGCAATTCGGGGATTGGAAGCATAAAGTCCAGGTCGGCAGTGAGGAGATAAGTACAGTTGCATCAAAATTGTCCCCTCAGGTGCCGAAATCCGTGTCGGCCGGATCGGCACCGAGGCGTGAAGTCATTTAAAAACTCTATGCACCGCGGCGGCAACTCAGAAGGAGAAAAATCACACATCGATTTCATACTCTTTATCCAACCGAAAGCTCTCACAATGTCAGCAGCTGCGCAATCTGAGGATCCTCCGGTCAGACCGGGCAGCAGGGCGGCTCTGCTCCTCATGGACTATCATGGCGCCATTGTTCACATGATACAATCCGAAGATGAGCGAACCAAGGTACTGTCCGCAGCCGGCAAACTTCTTCACGCCACCAGGCAACATTCGATCCCAACTGCTCACTGCTTGATCGATGGTAATGGAGAAGCGTTGCCGACAAGCAGACTGAAGTCGCGATGGGAATCCACATTCAAACCCATGATAGACTCTAAGCCTGAGATGTTTGCCGAATGGCCTGATCTAGCCGCTCCAAAGCAGTTAACTTCCCAAGAAATTACTTCATCTCGAACTCCTGGGATCATCTCAGCTTTGAAGGCCAAGGACCTGCTGGACTTTTTGAAATCTCAAAATGTAGAAACGCTCGTTCTCGCTGGCATCGCCACCAGTGGTGTGGTTATCAGCACGGCGCGAGAGGCAGCGGACATGGGGTTTGTGACTACAATTGTGGAAGAAGCCTGCGCTGATTCAAAGCCTCATGTTCATAAAGCCATTATCGAGGATGTTCTACCCATGACGTGCTGGGTTGTTGATTTGCAGAAGGGCCTTAAGTTGCTTGGCGGCGATGTATAAGCGAGTAGTGACGGAGCACGAAAGTCTCGCGCGACTACAGGAGTATACTAGTGAAGATCATATGAAAGAAATCCAATTGAAATTTTCACTTAAATTGTATATATATATTCTCATGCACAAATCTAAGTGATTCCCTGGTTTTTAGGATGCATGCGCTGATGTGAAGGGCCAGAGGGGTATCATGTCAGTCTAGACTAGTTCCCAAGACAACTTACACTCAAAGGGTACAGTCTTTTCACAGAGAGGCACAAAAATATTTTGCCATAATCAGGAAAGAAGAACAAATAAAAGCAGCAAGTCAGAAGAGGCCTTGTCCCCGTGGACTCATTTCTATTAATGAGTGTAGTCTGTGGATCACATCCTTGCTTGTTGCCGATATCGCGATGTTACCCACGCGTACTCGTGTCGGTGCCGAATCGGCGGGCCGAATCCACTCTATATCGTGGCCACCGGCCAAGGGGATCATGTCAACCTTCCCAAGTAAACAATCTGCCAGGATGACTGTGCCGAAATTATACTCCGACGGAATTTTCATGCTGATTTATATGACTATAAATTGTGTTGTTCCTGCGTAATACATTGCTCGAAGAAATGTATCAGCCGTAAAGGTTTATGAATATGTCCTCGTTAATTACACCAAAGGCACCCCCTCGAGATGGCAATCGACCACAAGATGAATCATCTGACAAGAGGCAAACGGAGGATGTGGATTCTGGGGAGCATAATCAGTCAAATCATGGAGACGCTTCAGTATCCAGTCAGGCAGCTGAGCCGGAGGAGGCCCCCCTATACTCCGTTTTCAACGCAAAGGTGAAACTATTTGTCGTGTGCATGACCGCCTTTGCAACATTGTTCTCGCCATTTTCAAGCTTCATTTACTTACCGGCTATTACACCGATCGCCAGAGAGTATAACCGCTCCGTGGGGGAACTCAACCTGACCGTCACCGTCTACCAGATTATGCAAGCGATTGCTCCCCTGTTCTTCGGCGACCTGAGTGACCAGATGGGCAGGAGACCCGTCTACATGGTCACATTCGCCATATATGCGGGTGCTAATATTGGTCTTGCACTCCAAAGCAGCTACGGCGCTCTATTAGTACTCCGAGCCCTTCAAAGCACAGGCAGTAGTGCTACCGTCGCGATTGGGAACGCTGTCATCGGAGACTTGACAACGAGCGCCGAGAGAGGTGGATACATTGCTATTGTTCAAGGGGTTGTTCAGGTTTCTCCGGCTCTGGCGCCAGTCATAGGCGGGATACTCATTCAGTTCTTGGGTTGGAGATCGGTATTCTGGTTTCTGCTGATAGCTACCGGGGTTTATCTAATGATTTACCTCCCGTTAGTTCCAGAGGTAAGTGGCATCGCAATCACTCTCCCGTATCAAGCACTGTAGGAACGTCTTACTAACAACCGACCAGACTGCAAGAAATGTCGTAGGGAATGGGTCGATCCCTCCACCTATCCTCAATTCATCGTTGCTATCATCTCAGCGACAAAGTCGGAAGCAGGCTCAAGGCGATGACGTTGAAGGCCGTTCTGTTGTCTCAACGGCTTCTTCTGCAAGAAAGCAGCCATTCAAAATACCCGTACCTAACATCTGGGCAGCGATTCGCATTGCCTTCGAGAAGGATGTCGGGCCTCTATTACTGTTCATGTCGCTACTAGTCATGGCCAACTTCGCCATGCTCATTCCCTTACAGGACGTTGTAAGGCGCCAGTACGACTTCAACGACCTGGAAGTAGGTCTCTGCTACATACCCTTCTCTGCTGGAAGCGTGGTAGGAGGGGTCGTCGTCGGCAAATTGCAGAATTGGAACTATGCTCGAGTGGCTAAGAGCATCGGAGTATCACCAGACAGGAAGAGAGGCGAAGATTTACGAAACTTCCCCATCGAGAAAGCCAGGCTGGACTTGTTGTGGCCGTGGGTGATCCTCGCTGTAGTATCGTTGGCGATATGGGGCTGGGTAGTGACGGCGAATACCAGCCTTGCCGCTCCGCTGGTGGTGTTGTTCATGGCCGGTTTGAGCATCTCTGGGCCGATGTCTATCATATCGACGATCCTTATTGACCTGTATCCTATGAATCCTGGACGGGTTTCGTCTTGCTTCAACTTAGTAAGGGCCACATTCAGCGCCGCGGGGACAGCAGTGATTCAGTCCATTATTGATGCTTGGGGATATGGACTAGCCTATCTGTTTGTAGGTTTGCTCGTTCTTGCTTCGAGTCCAACCATCTTCATTGTGAGGAAATGGGGACCAAAATGGAGAGAAGAAAGATATTTGAGGATGCAGGGTCAATCTCCACGATAGAGATAGAAGTATCACGGGGTAAATACATACAAACCCACACCTCAAGTAGCAAACAGGCCGATAAACTTAGAAGAATAAGAACATGTATAAGAAGGAAATTTGCAATTAAGGAGCTCAAAGAAGTGGCTGTCTGGAAAGTGATGCCGAGTTATTGCGTCGTACGTTGAATTGTGTAGGGTGGACAAAATCATTCCCCTTGAGGCGGTGCCCTAGGTGACGTCTTTTTGTCAGGGTCGAATGGAAGCAAACTTGTGGGCCTCTGTGGTTCCGAGTCGTCTACAATTCAGACCTTAGGAAGCTTTCTTCCATCCCAGCATCGACCAAGCCAACCTCAGCCGACACTACAGCCTCGGTCACAACAGTGGGCGCATACTCCGGCGTCGCGACGCGAATCATCATAATGGCCATCGACAAGCTCGTCAAAGATCCGAGCCTCGCCTCGACGATCCAGATCTCCGATCAATCGCGCGACCAAGCCAAGGAATACCTCGATCTCGTCGAGAAGCACGAGGGCAGCGAACCTCTATCAGCACAGCAAAAAGCCGAACTATCTAAGCAGCAGTCTCTCTTTCTGGCCAGCGTGTCGCATCTGCGCGGTCTGCATCGCAGCGCCACGTTTGCAGCTCGCGACACCAAGGCTGCGACCGCAGAGGCTAGACAGGAGGTCGATAGACTGCATCTACAGCTTCAGAACCTATACTACGAGCAGCGACATCTGCAAAATGAGATTGCTGCATGTGAGAGCTACGAGTGAGTGCCGAATCTCCCATAATAAGGCCCCAATTGTGGGTAACAAACATCGCTGACCAGTTCTTCACGTTCGCAGGCACAAGTATCAGCAGCTGCCCCTCGTCCCGGTCGACGAGTTCCTTGCCGAATTCCCCGACCACGTCGAAGACGACGAGAATGAGCTTATGTTCGCAAGGATAGACCACGAGCGCACGGTGCGGGAAGGCTTGGAGAATCAGCGTCAAGAGCTGCTGAAGCGCAAGCAAAAGCTCATTGCGGACAATAAGAGAAGGAAAGAAGACTTGGCCAACCTAGATAACGACCTGGAGAAATTCATTGATGTAAGGACGCCATTTTTTTTCTGTTGGTTGCCTCTTTTTGATCTCGATTACTGACATCTCTATCAAGGCTGCGAAACCTATCCAGAAGCTGTTCGAGAAGGAGGCTTGAGTAGGCGCTTCCGCTGGCAATGGTCAACAGAGCAAGCTCATTTCTCAAATTCCGGATCAAATATCTATTATTGGGCTCTTGAGGAAAACAAGGTCCCATCTGGTCTACAGGCTCAAGGAATGTGCCGATGTTTCATGGCGTAATTTGGCTGGTTTGCATTCAGGTTTGGACGGCGTTGGCTGAGCATTTACGATACCCACGAGGGCAAATGATAGGACATTCTACCTAGTCTCTCAATGCAACCCCAGCTTCACTGGAGTCTCGAGGCCTTGGAGTTCATCGCACCACTTCCCGTTGTGTCTGCCACTCTGCTTCTCATCCACTGACGAATCGGCAATGACGCCCGTGATCTGTGGCACAGATGGCACAGCTTCGGACACTCATATTCGGCAAGGCTGGTGCCGAGGTGGAACAGATGGGCGCTTCCGCAATGGTACTTGGTAGTTTCTATGCTATGTACCGACTGGCTAGCCCCTGAACTACATGATGTCGGTCAATAGTCTGATATTGTCCGACTGTTTATCGTCTACAACAAGCCTCAATGTCACCCAACTAGGGCCCCAGAAATTGTGATTAGAGGGGCCTTTAATGAGACGTGGCATTGAGAATGTCACTCAACACTAGTGTCACTATACAAGATTTTAGAAGCGGAATGGCATGCTTAGCTTCAACGCGCTTCCTCCGATGGCCATCGACATGACCTGTTAAGCATCCTCAAGGATATTGACGCTGCCTGTAGTATAAGAAATTATATCGCATGATCTCAATGTAGTAGCTCGTCCTCGTCCGCGTTCACTGATGAGGCTTTGATAAAGCATTGCTTGACGATCAGCCCCGGAGCTTCATGTGGTGGGGGGGGGGGGGGGGGGGGGGGGGGGGGGGGTAAAAAAACACCCCAAAAGAGCCCCGTTGGTGTAGTTGGGCAGGAAGAAATGAGGGCGACCGGAGATAAAAAAGAAAAAGGT